>JACCEG010000076.1:20564-141849 GCA_014065205.1 Tuber brumale | reverse complement strand
TATGTTTTCCTGCTTTCTTCTTAGTTAGGCTTCTCCTATTCTCTGAGTTCGCTTGTGAGGTAGGGATGGGTTTTTCTTTTGAGCGAGATGTGCAGTTAGGCCCATACCACAGGGTCTTGGAGATACAGTCAGGTCGGGAGGAGGGAGGAATGGGAATTGTTTATGCCATAGCTAGCGTTGCATGCAAGTTCTTGTATCCTAAATAATAATGAATACAAGATGATAAAAAAAAAAAAGAAAAAAAAAAGAAAAAAAAGAAAAGTCCGCGTAGATAGGCTCTTCACGCTTCGTTCTAAGTTATTTCCTTACTTATTAGTTTACGCTTTGCGAATATGAAACCTTTACGCTCCTTACGAATACCTACCTACGAGACGAGGACTCTAAGATAAGAGTCCAGTTGAAGAAAGAGTACGATAGGCGACAAGGACCACAGACACACGAGTCTCGCCCACACCATCGTAGGCACCAGCCTAAGAACTATCGTCGATCGAGAACAAGAGAAGTATCGCCTACCCGTCGCTAAGAACTGATACCAGTTAGGGATCGTAACAGCAGACTACTTCTAACTACTATGCTTCCAAAGTACCACTCTGGCTTTAATACGCAAACGTTCAGAATCTTATATGTGCAAACACCTTTGGACCCTGAAACCTATCACACTCTTTCGCAGACACGGAATAGTATTCCTCCGTTGAGAGGACTGCGCTATTTGTAATTCCAAACAGCGTTCTCTAACTTAGAGGTCCGCATAGAGTATTATATTACTTTAGTCATGTTGACTATCATTCCAGTAGTCTCTTCGGTCATGAAGTGATCAAGTTCATGCCTGTTCACCTAGTGCCAATCGCTAGTCCAAGCCCCACGTGTCAACGTCTTAAGGGTCTCCAACTTATCTAGGTCTTCCTTTCTGAGCGTGGTTCCCCTTGGTCCTCCGGCCTCCGTAGAGGGGTCATATCACTAGGACCAACCAACCTACAGCGGATCTCAGAAGGGTATGCGTGGATTCGGTATACCTTTAGTAGCTTCCACTACTGGGATATCCTCTTAGAGTATTTCGCAGAAAAGGTCCCGTCACCTTTGGCCCATAGTTAGGAAGACTAACTTTGAAGCCTACTATCTCAATGTGCTTGCGACCGATTTCCTCTGCTCCACTTCCCAGACGTCGCCTAAGGTCCTCTCTCATATACCCTGCGAACAGCATGCGGTCAGACAGATGGCGGCGACGTATATGGTGTTATGAAGTGGGCTTCATTGATGTGACA
The DNA here is from genome assembly GCA_014065205.1 of Tuber brumale. Taxonomy (NCBI): domain Eukaryota; kingdom Fungi; phylum Ascomycota; class Pezizomycetes; order Pezizales; family Tuberaceae; genus Tuber; species Tuber brumale. The sequence continues at coordinate 140,587 of JACCEG010000076.1, read as the reverse complement.
TTTTAGTTATGGGATGCAAATCTCGAAATCTCGCTAATGACGTTCGGGCCCCATAAGGGGGCCGGAGTCGGGTGTTGGCTCCGGTAAATTGAGGGTCTGTGCACAGTTACCCTACCGTGGATCTGTGCACATGTCTCAGATTTCCATATGCCTAACATGAGCTCCCTCCTACCACGCTTCGCCTCGCATACTTTTATAACCTTTTATAATTTTCTTCTAAATACATTGTAAGACTCAGTGTGGTCAGGGTGAAAAACCTCTCGCATTTACTTTGCCAGGGTAGGAAAACCTTTTCCTCACTCTCTTACTTCTGCCCTTCCTGGCATGTCCGGATGCCCATTATGAAAATTCTCCACAACTTCCTCCGTGTTTTCCATACCAGCAGCAGGCTCCTTTGTGTTCTCATCTTCTGAACACCATCGCCACTTAACGAAGTACCACAGTTCCCACTTCTCCTGATAATGGCTGCACACTTATTTCCTGTAAGAACGAATCTCTTTTCTTACTATTTTCTCAACCTCCCATTGCAGATCACTGTCAATGTCCTCCGGCTCTCTAGGGGGTTGCTGACGATTGTCATGAACGGATTCGTGATAGCGTTCCAATAGTGCGACATGGAGTACGTGGTGAATGTTCCATCGATCGGATATGTGGAGCTTGAAGGCTCGTGATCCGCGTCTTTCCATGATTTGGAAAGGAATGTATAGCTTGGGACTTAGTTCCTTTGATTTCCGTCTGGTACAAATACCATTTTGCGTTTAACATTACTCTGTCCCGGATCTTGAAGTCCGGCTGTTGTCGAGCTTTCTGGTCATAATATTTTCACATTCCTTTCCATCTCCTTTCTAGCAACCCACTTGCTTGTTCGTGTATCGTCTTAATCCAGTTTGCATAAAGCGTTGCTCCTGGACTTTGAGCTTCGCGCTCCTTCATCCACTCTGTCTGTGGATGGAAACCGTAGTTTGCATAGAATGGTGACATCCCATGAGCGTTGGTTGCGGAGTTGTTATAGGCATGTTCAGCTAGCGGTATTAGCTGATACCATTCTTCCTGATCTTATTTGACAAAACTTTGCAGGTATCCTTCCAGCACTTGGTTGGTACGTTCAGTTTGTCCATCAGTCTGAGGGTGATATGCCATTGACATTGTTCGCTTAATTTCCAGTGCTTTGCAGAGGGATTCCCCAAATTCTCCAGCAAACTTTGAGTCCATGTCCGAGACGATTTCAGTTGGTAAGCCGTGCAGCCTGCAGACTTCTTTCAGGAATGCGCTAGCGACATCCTGGGCCATAGCCGACGATTGTAGTCCGATGAAATGTGCCATATTTGTGAACCGATCGACTACTACCATTATCTGAGTACATCCTTGCGACTCTGGTAGCTGTGTGATAAGGTCCACTGAGATGGACGCCCATGCTGCATACGGTATTTGCAGTGGCTGCAATAGTCCGTACTTCGCGTGTCTAGGCGATTTGTTATGTTGGCATTCATCGCAGGATCGTACGTAATCATTGACCCATGTCGCAAGTCCTTTCCAGTAAAAGTCTCTCATAATTATTTCCAAAGTCATTTCTTGTCCGACGTGTCCTGCAACTTTTGCATTGTGACATCCTTCTGCAATCTTAGTATATAGCGCCTGACTATCTGGTAAAATTAGTCTTTGCTTATAATATAGTAGATCGTCAGTTAAGGTCCAGTCTTTGGGAAAATCTTTTCCTTCATCTTGTAACCTAATGAGTTCTTCCCTCCATTGCCTCCAAGCTGCGTCTGACTCGATTGCTGCCTGTATCTCGCTTAGGAATTCAGCATTGCACTGCTTTATACCCTTTTGCAGGATAATGGCATTTGACATTAAGACTTTTTCGAGTACTTCTGAAATGTCATACCAATATTTGTTGTCTTTAGCCGATGCCTGTAAGTAGCTGATGCTAGGTTCCTGTTCCTTGACAATCAAGGATCTTGTCGCTATATCGGTGCTTGCGCATCCCGCGGCTTCTTGTTCCGAATCTTCCAAGTCGTCTACTTCTATCATGTCCGAGGTATTGACTTTTTCTACCACTAGTTGAGCTATACGATCGCACATTTTTATTGAACAGTCTACATCCTTATGGTTGAAAAGTATGAATTTGAGTTCGCCGGTGTAATCATCATCGATTACTCCTGTGCCGGTAGAGATTCCGCTTCGGACCGCTAATCCACTTCTTGGTGCAACTCTTCCGCAAGTTCCTTCAGGTAGCCCCCCAGCTATACCCGCCCTTATTAATGCTTGTCCATATTTCGAAACAATGTCATCCTCTATGGCATACAGGTCATGTCCTGCCGCCATTCTTGAGCCCTTTGTTGGCAAGTATGCCTTTTTGCTCAATCTCTTGACCCTTATTACGGGTTCCTTTCCACCTCTTTGAGGTTCCAAATCCAAATCTTTATCTCCATCCCAGTCTTCTCCTTCATCATCTACCCTCGCTACTAGTGACACTAACAAATTTTCTACTTTCAAAATTTTCTGTTCGCGATGCGTTGCTCCCTCCTCAGAATGGTACTCTGGCCATCTGCTTAAAGTATCAGGCTTTCTGCCCTTTGTGCCTGGTCAGTATACAATACAAAAATTGTATTCCACTAACTTCTGAGCCCATCGAATTTGACGGCCACTCCAGACTTTCAAGGTGAGGAAGTATTGTAGGTTCTGATGGTCGTTAAAGACTGTGATCGGTTTTTCTGTTCCGATCAAGTAGTGTCTCCATTCCTTAAATGCTTCGCCGCTTGCAAGAAGTTCTTTATCATGAATCTCATAATTGCGTTCCGCCAAGTTTAATTTTCTGGAATGGAAAGCTACTGGGTGTAACCTTTTCTCAAAGTATTGGGAAAGAACGCAACCGAGTGCAAAATAGCTAGTGTCGATTTCGACTACTGTATCTCTTTCTGGGAAAAGGTGGTGTAGTATGGGGGCTGTGGTGAATTGGTACTTCAGCTCTTCGAAGGCCTTATCCTGTTCCACTCCGCATTTAAAATTCTTAGGGTTTCCTTTGAGCGTCTAGCTTATTGGTTTGCAAATCGCCGAGAAGTTTTTTATAAAACCTTGGTAGAACTTAGCAAACCCCATGAACACTTGTACTTCTCTAACCGACTTAGGTGCTTTCCAGACCATTATGGACTCCACCTTTCGGGTGCTCATCGACACCCAATCGACCGCCACTATATAGCCGAGAAATTCTACCTCCATTGCATGGAAAGTCGATTTCTTTAGCGATACCGCTAATTGCAAGTCCGATAGACTTTGTAAAACTCTTTTAACAGTTTCAATATGTTCTTTCTCATTTTTTGAATAAATGAGAATATCATCAAGGTAACATATGACCCCAATGTCAAGGTATTCCTGAAGAACTTGGTTCATCATATCTTGAAAGGTTGCCAGAGCGTTGACCAACCCAAAAGGCATAACCTTATATTTGTAATGTCCGTATCTTGTACGGAAAGCCGTTTTCCATTCATCTCCGTCTTTTATCCTAATCAAGTCATAGCCGTCCTTAAGGTCTAACTTGGTGAAGATCTTTGCGCTGGCTACTCTGTCCCTGAGCTCGGACATTAGTGGACGGGGATATTTGTTGAGGATAGTAATCTTATTTAGATATCAATAATCCACAACCAGACGTAGTCTGCCATCTGGCTTAGGCACGAATAATATTGGTTCTCCTGCTGGTGATTGACTCCTTGTGATCTTTCCTTGTCTGATCATCGTTTCCAGGTATTCCCGTAACGCCTTAAGTTGTTTTTCGGATAGTGGATATATCGGCCCCCAAGGGGGAGTTGATCCAGGAATCAACTTAATTTCGTGATCGAATGTTCGTCTAGGGGCTAATTTTTCTGCCATCTGGGCTTCAAACAAATGTTTGTAATTAGGGTGTTCTTTCAGACATGATTTGAGTTCAACCGTATTTTTGATGGCTCCGATTCTTCCAATACGACAGGCATTAGGATCCCAAGCGACGGATTCGTCATACGCAAACATATCCGCTTTTCCTTCATCTTCCTCCACACAGTTTTCGCAACATTTTTCGGAGAAAGTCCAATTTTCTGCATCTTCTATGTGAGATACTGGGTGTTCATGATGCCACCAACTAAACGGAATTATCATTCCATAGTGACCTGTCTTAGCCACTTCACATGACACGTCAGAGATGTGTCGGTCTTTTCCTATTTCCAATTTAATAGGGAGTGTGTAACACTTCCCTCCTGAGGCTGCTGACGATCTGTCAAAGCCTAAGATATCAACTGCCTTACTGCGTTCCACTGTAGGAATGCGAAGGTCTTCAACTCGGTCCTTATTAATAAGGAATACATTGGATCACGAGTCTAACAAGACTTTAACTTTGTATCACTTATCGTGTATGTGGAGGTAAGCGATCCCCTCCGGACAGTTGTATTGTTTTGGTTTTGGATCTTCTAACTCCATGCTCTTAGCGTGGATAAGATTTTCTTGGTTCTTTTGTTTAGGCATCATTGGTATTGGGTGTAGGTATCAAGATGTTTGTTACTACGCTCGCGTAGTTTCGACCATTGAGGTCTCCTCAGACAAACTAGTAATTCTTTAACTCTAATAATCTAGGCCTACAAACTAAGAGGCGTTTCACTAATACGCAATTGCGCGTGACCAGTTTTCAGGCTAGATGCCTTCTCCTGATACACCAGACCTAGGCTCATAGCAGATTTTCAGGCGGTTATTAGCCATTTTACTCCCCTGTTGTGGGGTTCCTGTATTCACCGAATCCTTTCTCTTAGGATATCGGCTATCTGTCCATCTCCCTCACATGGGCCTTGCGCAACAAAGCGGTACATCCCTATCCCACACTCTGGCCAGAAGGCAAGATAGTACCTACGTATAGTACGACTCAGACTCGTGTGGTAGGTAGAATGGCCCGCGTTGGTTGTCCTCCTGTCGTGTATGGTTATCAGGTAGATCTTGCATTGCTATGTCCCAACTTCTTCGGTATAGTAACTTGCTTGTACACGGGTAGCGGGCAACCACCAGGTGACTAGAGGAACTTTGTACTGTTGGCTCCCGGGCCATGTGGGCATGTTAACTATCCTCTCTTTCGTTCGAGACTCTCCATATCTTGATTCTTGTATTCGAGCTCGTGAGTCCCTTATGGCGTCCCTTCACCAAGAGCCTACTTGCGTTGATCCTGAAAGGAGTGACTAGCTTCGCGCCGCTTTGATCATTTTGAGTTTCGATTCCAGTAGTTGCACACGGAATACCCGATCCACGTCGTGGTTAGTACCCAATACACCCCAGCCAAAGGGGGTTCCCTTTACGATTCCAGCTCCATATAGGATACTGAATACCCAATCGCCGTCGCTGTTAGTGCCAACGAACTAACCTAGGTCAGTTCCTCATCGTCCCCCAGTTCCCAGATCTCATTAACTCGTACTGGGTTCTGAACGGCCGCTACTTGGCGAGCTAATTTAGGCTTTACCATTGCCGATCTTGCTTCTCGAATTCCCATTTTTATTGGTCTTGAACTGACCGTTGCCGCCGATATATGGGCATCTCCCCAACACGCCTGATAATTGTTGTTTTTCTTTCCACAACGTGTGCAATCTCCTTCTTTCCACTTGGTGTCTATTACACTCTGCAGAATGCCGGCATGAGCCCGGTCGAAGTTTGTATGAGTGGTCTTTGGCGTACCTCCCAACTTCTTTCGTGGCCTTTCCTGTTCATTGTCCCTTTTTCTTGTTCGTGGTGTGGCTCCACCTCCCTTGACATAAGGTTTCATCTCCCTTTGTCGCTTTGGTTTAGAGTCCTGTCGGTCTTCTCTTTTGACTTCTAGGACTATTTTAGGTTTCAACGTTTTGTCTTGCCCAATTTTTTCTCTGGCCAGAAGTCCTTCTTCCGACCAACGGCACAGCCTTAGTGCCTTTTCCCATTCTTGATCCGTTGTATACTGCAGAGCTGATGGCCTGCGTCCAATTTGTTTTGGAAGTTTATCTTTAATGTCCTGCCTCCAGGACTCTTCAGTCATGCGCGCACGAATGTTATGGCTATGCATGATCGTCAGATAACATTCAATGCCACCATCGTACTCGACTAGCTTCATATCACGAAGCGTTAGTCGTTCGGCTTCTACCGGGGCGAATCGTTTGATCATATGGTGTTCAAAACGAGTCCATGTTGCTAGCTCCGGTTGCTAGGTTTCCCCTTGAAGTCCGTCCATAGCCTTGCTATACCAGACCATATATGGAAGCACTATTTCTCCTCTCGTACGACTGAGTGCATATATGACTCGTTCCCGGGCATCGTCCCCGATTCGCGGGTTCCCCTTGAAATAGTCCGTGCATTGAAGAATCCAGACATATATGTCTTGTGCGGGCTTATCTTCAAAGAATGGGTGTGGCTCTGATGGTCGCTTAATGTTTAGCGCCATCGCATTGGCAAGTGTCTCTGCCATGCCAGACTGTTCTAGTATTTGTCCTTGCCTGCCTCGGCTAGGACCTCCTCTCCTCCTTCCTCTTTCATCATCATCGTCGTCATCATTACTAGGATCTCCAGGGTTACTTCCCTCGGCACCTGAGGGGAATGCATCAGCGGTTTCTCGTCCTTTTCCCTTTTCCCTTCATGTAGGTGGAGCACAGTATTCCCTGTCATCAGTTTCTTGGACTGTGGGTAAGGGTGCAGGTCCTGCAGCTTCCGGACTTGGTGCCGCGGCTTGTATCTTATTTATGGCCCCTGTAAACCCCTTTAGGGTTTGGTTTGTCACGATATTTCGCCATTGTTGCTGGTCTTGCAACCTGCGAATCTCTGCTTGGCGCACCGTCTGATCTGTGCGCATTTGCCCCAGGGTACGATTGACCTCTCTTTCGCGCGTGACGCTCGGGGCGTGTAATTCGCCGAATTCCACCCTTGGACTGAGGACCATTTGTTCCAGAGTCTGGTCTCGGGCTAATGCCACTTGGCTTTCTTCCCCAAGGGTTCCATGTAACCTCATGGTTACCTCTTCATGTTCCTGTTGACGCCGTTCTTGAGTGTCAATTTTCTTTGCGACTTCTCGCAATATCTCTTCTTGTATCCCCTTGACTTCGCTTTCCACGCCTGCCAGCCGCATCAAGAAGATTGCAATATCGTTATCGTGGACATCTTGCCCATCGGCGATTTGCTGTTGAACCTTAATTAGTTTTAAGGTATTATCTTGGGTGGCTCCCTTCAAATGTTTGAAGGCGATGTTGGCTTGGTCAAGCGAGGTATCTATGTCTTGTCTTATTTGACCCAACGTTATTCCAAGACGCGCAGCCAATCTGGCTAAGTTTTCAGCGTGGTCTCCTGGTCTCGGTGTGGGGGCCCTTGATATCCTATGAGTGCTTGTGACACTAGAGGATCGGTGAGAAGGTAAATTTCCTCTCCGGAACGTAGGTTCACGAGGTGTTGAAGGGAAGGGACTATCAATAGCGGAATCATCAGTCTTATCCGTCGTGTCTGGTCGGGTATCTATAGGTTCGCCTGCCATTATCCTCTTCCTCGGGTCTTGTGGGATCTCAGCCATTGTGATACTTTCCAGGTAGGCTAATTGCTCTAATAGTCCTAGATCAGTGATTACAGGTACTTCATACCAGAGTTCTTGATATCCTTTAAAATGTTTTAGAAATCGTATGTAAGGTATCCAATGCTTGAGATACTCCCGAGGTGTAGGTATAAACGGGTTCAGTTGGTCCGACTCTGGATTCAAAACCTGAATCTCCTTTTTCGAGTTTTGGGATGTACTTATAGTACATATAAAGTGTATTAGGCCCAGGCCGAGGGGAGGTCTGGCCCCCGGGTGACTGTGCCTGGCTTCTTGTTATCGGAGTGCTGGGTACTCTAGTCAACAAAGTTTTTTGACTTGGTGGAACTCCACTCAAAGTCCAGCCCGTACCAGGTACGATATATGCAATTGAATTGATCCCTGGTTGGGATCCCGAAAGGTATTGTGAATCACGAAGGCTCTGTGATAAACTCTTCTTCGATTTCGAATAGCTCGCTGTCGAAGACTTCTTCGAAAGTTTGAATATAGATGTGGCAGTGGGGTGCTTTGAAAATATAATCAAAGTCCGATGTGAGGGTGGAGTTTGAGGTTAACTCATAGTTCATATAGTGAGCTTTGGTAACAGGAGAACTATCAATATACTATTAGGCGGACGTCAAACTCAAGTATATAACTGAGGGACGTGGGCCCGAAATCTTTGATTGCAGAATCTGTTGAGAAAGGCTCATCTCGATAAAGTAAGGTAAGGTTAAGGTTTAAAGTGTGAAACAATATTATATTGATAAGATCTCTTCTCCATTGCTTGATGATATCTGTAAAGCTCGGGAGGCACTTCGATATTCATATTCCGTGTCTGAGTATTCGCGGACTACTTCTAACTACTATGCTTGCGAAGTACCACTCTGGCTTTAATACGCAAACGTCCAGAATCCTATATGTGCAAACACCATTTGACCCTGAAACTTATCACACCCTTTTGCAGACACAGAATAGTATTCCTCTGTAGAGATGACTGCGCTATTTGTAATTCCAAACAGCGGTCACTAACTTAGATGTCCACCTTGACTATTATATTACTTTAGTCATGTTGACTATCATTCCAGTAGTCACTTCGGTCATGAAGTGATCAAGTTCATGCCGGTTCACTTAGTGCCAATTGCAAGTCCGCGCCCAACGTGTTAACGTCTTGAGGGTCTCCGACTTATCTAGGTCTTCCTTTCTGAGCGTGCTTCCCCTTGGTCCGCCGGCCTCCGCAGAGCGGTCCTATCACTAGGACCAACCAACCTACAGCTGATCTCAGAAGGGTATTGGTGGATTCAGTATACCTTTAGTAGGTTCCACTACTGGGATATTCTCTTGAAGTATTTCGCTGAAAACGTCCCGTCACCTGCGGCCCATAGTTAGGAATCCTAACTTTGAAGCCTACTATCTCAATGCGCGTCTGACGGAATTCCTCCGTTCCACTTCGCAGACATCGCCAAAGGTCCCCTCTCATATATCCTGCGAACGGCATGCGGTTGGGCAGACCCCGGCGACATATATGGTGTTATGAAGTGGGCTTCATTGAGGTGACATTTTAGTTATGGGATGCAACTCTCGAAATCTCGCTAATAACGTGCGGGGCCCATAAGGGGGCTTGAGGGAGGTGTTGGCTCCGGTAAATTGAGGGTCCGTGCGCAGTTACCCTACCGTGGCTCTGTGCACATGTCTCGGATTTCCATATGCCTAACACATATTCGCATTGTTGTGTTGCCGATATCAGTTTTCCCTATCCCGTAGTGCCTGGTCCAATGTCGTATTTATGCCTGTTCAGGTTGCCTACTTGGGAAGTTGGCTGACTTCATGTACTGGTGTTATGTTGATTATGCATTCTGCAACTCATTAGTAAATGTCAATGAGGGTAGGCTTTAGGATATAGGCTACTAGTAATTGTATGAATCTCAAGTCAGCTGTAGATCCGGAGTTTCTGTCCTTCTTTGATATTCAAAGTGACATGTCAAGTCCTATACGCTAGGACATACATGTAGGGTTAGGATTTTCAGAATCACATACTATTACTCGCTATTTAGTCCCAAGATTGCCTCATTATTTGTGTTCAACAACGTGGTGATCTAGACATTCTCGATTATCTTAGGACCCAAGACTCCAGCTTGTTAGAATTGAATGTAATAAAGGTTGTTGAAAATGCATAGAATCCTGGATACTGCTCGACATGCTCAAACACCACCCAACATGCCTAGAACCTATCGTGCATGTTTGAGGATGCTCAATATGCTCTAAACATGCTCGGCATGCTTTCCCATTTCCTCCCATTTCCTCCCCCACCCATCCGTTACTTGTCCTGCTTCTTCAGATATTTGCCCCTCGTCTGGATATTCACCGCTGTTGTTGTTTTTCATTAGCCGCTGGCTGTTTTCCGTTTTTTCCATTATTTGTTGTTCGCTATTTTGCCATTGGTCGCCAGCCACTAGTTGCCTGCCGCTCATCATTCTATATCTGCCCTATTCCCCCTTGCCAGTTAGCTTTGGTCCCATTCTCTCACCGTTACTCCGATTTGGTTACTCACTCTTTGGCGATCTCTCGTCCGGTGTTTGTCACTATTGCTCAGCACCACGGGTACGAGTGCGTTATAGGTACCCGATCATTCTGGCTATTAGGGACTCAGGGGGGTATACGGGTCTGGGCGTGGGACATATACGTGTGCAAGTTGTCGTGTTTGTTCTGTATGATATTTTCTTTTGTTAGCATGGAAATGCATGAAGGAATTGGGGCTTATCTGGATATGTGTAGTGGCCAATAGAGGGCTAGGAAGGGTGGTGGAGCGAGTAGGGAATCTGTTTTGATTAGTTACATGTAGTGCCATGTGTTTTCTATCAGTTTTAGTTAGTTGTGCGATAAAATTGAGCGAGTTAGTGAAGAAAAGAAATTGAGCAAGACCATGTTCATGTGAGAGAGAGCAAGATGACAAAACTTTTGATACCCCTCTTTTGGCTGTTGCCTAGAGTCTTGGCATTTTGTTCCTGCCAAGTGACAAGCTGTGAGTACAGTGATCGTGGTGGTTATTGCTCCAGAACCCCAGCTGTCTTTTAAAGGTGTCACTATAGTAGAAGGCTAAGCTAATTGTCTAAATGGCATTGTCTCTTTCAAAAAATTCAACATGATTATGTCTGTGATCTATGGGCACTGGTATACGTTTTCAAGCATTGGGGGCTCAAGACTCTGAGAACTAACTATCTATGAGTTAGGAGAAATGAAGGTTTCGCTAAAGGAGATGGCTTAGCCAAATCTAGCTACAATTGGAGTCAGTTAGCGACACTAGTTCTATTGAGACATGCCACACACTGAAAAAGGAATAGGAGCCTCAACGCTCATCTCGGGATGCCGAATTAGCACTCGTAAATGCACGAAAACAAGATTCAAGTAATGCCACTTAGCGAATCGACGCAGACGGGCACCTGCCACTAGCCAAGTCAAAAACCAGGAATGTGAGATGCGCTGGGTGCATAAGATTCAAGACGTCAATGTAAGGGGGCCTACAGTTATCATATGTATGAGTGCTTGAGTACTTGTATGTCCTTACCAAGAATACCTCTGTGAGCCAGGTGTTTGGTGAGGGTTGAAGCAAAAGATTAGGTGATGGAGGTATTCCTGGCAAAGACATGTAAGTAGAGTACTGGGCACAAGGCGTTGAACTAGCTACAAGTAGGAATATGGGAAGCCGATATGAGTGCGTCCAATGGTATGAATACTATCAAATGCTAGCTAAGCCATCATGTGTGTTAGGCGGACACCAAACACAAGTATATAACCAAGGGACGTAGGCCAAAATCTTTGTTCGGCGAATCTGTGGAGGAACGCTAGTCTCGATGAAATAAAAGTAAGGTAAAGATGTATGAGGTAAACTACTTTATATTGATAAGATCTCTTCTCCGTTGCTTGATGATGTCTGTAAAGCGCGGGAGGCACTGCGATATTTATATCCCACGTCTGAGTGTTCATGGACTACTTCTAACTACTATGCCTCCGAAGTACCACTCTGGTGTTAATACGCAAACATCCAGAATCTTATAAGTGCGAACACCGTTTGACCCTGAAACTTATCACACCCTTTTGCAGACTCGGAATAGTATTCCTCCGTTGAGATGACTGCGCTATTTGTTATACCAAACAGCGGTCTCCAACATAGATGTCCGCATAGACTTTTATATGACTTTAGTCTTGTTGACTATCGTCCAGTCGTCTCTGCGGTCATGAAGTGATCAGGTTCATGCCGGGCCACCTAGTGCCAATTGCAAGTCTGAGCCCGACGTGTCAGCGTCTTAAGGGTCTCCAACTTATCTAGGTCTTCCATTCTGAGCATGCTTCCCCTTGGTCCGCTGGCCTCCGTTGAGGGGTCCTATTACTAGGACCAACCAACCTACAGCTGATCTCAGAAGGGTATGGGTGGATTCGGTATACCTCTAATAGCTTTCACTACTGGGATATCCTCCTAGAGTATTTCTCTGAAAACGTCCCGTCACCTTTGGCCCATAGTTTAGGAAGCCCAGCTTTGAAGCCTATTATCTCCATGCGCCTCCGATGGATTTCCTCCGTTCCACTTCCCTGATGTCGCCAAAGGTCCCCTCCCGTATACCCTGCGAACAGCATGCGGTGGCATGGACGGCGGCAACGTATATGGTGTTATGAAGTGGGCTTCCTAGATGTGACATCTTAGTTATGGGACGCAACTCTCGAAATCTCGCTAATGACGTGCGGGCCCCATAAGGGGGCCGGAGGAGGGTGTTGGCTCCGGTAAATTGAGGGTCTGTGCGCAGTTACCCTACCGTGGGTCTGTGCACATGTCTCGGATTTTCATATGCCTAACAATGTGTGAAGATTCTGCCCAGTTGTTCCCCAAAACGCCGCGCACCCAAAAACAAAAAATAAAGGATACAAAAGAAACGCGAAAAATGAAAAACCAGCACAGCTAAAATTGTTTTTGGGGATTCCTATGTCTATTGCTGTGATGGGGGTCTAGTGAGGTTGTCGGGGACAGTGGGACAGTCACATTCAGAAAAGATGGAGGACCAATCAGGTAGCCGGGGTCTGTGGAGATGGCAGAACAATCGCAGCGCTGACGTTCAAGGAAAACGGGGGAGCAATCGTGGCACCCAGGGTCTGAGAAGGTGGCAGGAGGGTCGCGGCACCGGCATTTGGGGGAGACTAAAGAACCCCAGCAGTCGGGGTCACTGGAGACAGAATTTTCGTAGTATTGGGGGGGGCACCATTGAGAGTCAAAAGAGACGGCAGGACAGATGCTGTAGGCATGGTTGCCTGTGCCAGGGGGAGATTTGGGATTGGTGTGGGGGTGGTGGTTGCTCTTTCAGTGCTACCCTCAGACAAAAAGGTAGGAGGGGTGTCTTCTGAGCTGTCTTGTCCATGACAGCATTTGGTCTGCTGTCTGGAGGTTCCTGAGATAGCTGCAGGTCCTGGAATTTGGAGGTACTCCACCATCCAGGGGTTCTCAGGGAGAAGCTCCTTGAGTGATCTCAGCCTTTCCCATTCAGATGGCTGCAGATCTCCGGAGTCAAAAATGGGTTGGCAGATGAGGTCTCCCAGAGCCTGGGGTAATCATATCCTCCTATATATGCAATTAGCTATGGTGTTTGGCTTGTGATATTTGCTGAAAGCACACTGGGGTTTGGAGCTTATAGCGTCAGTAGGGCAGGCTGAACAGGCATTCTGAATGGGTCTCAAGGGGCCAGGGGCGAACAGGTCATCATCCTAAATATGCGATTAGGTACAGATTTTGTTAACAGAAGGAAAGAATTTTCGTGGAACTTATGTCGTTAGAATGGGCATCAGTACAGGTGGTGCGCGGGGGTTACCTGTAGAAGGATAGGGGTTTTCGGATTCATCATCCTATATATATGATTAGCTCCAGATTTTGTTAACAAAAGGAAGTAATTTTCAGAAAACTTAGATCATCAGAATGGGCAGCAACATAGGTGGTGCATGGGGGTCTTGCGTGAGAGAGGGCAGGAGTTTCGGATTCATCGTCCTATACATGTGATTAGCTACAAGTTTTGTTAACCGAAGGAAGGAATTTTCGGGTAACTTACATTATCAGAATAGGCAGCAGCATGGGTGGTACATAGGTGTCTTGCGCGGGAGGGGGGCAGGTTTTCGGATTCATTGTCCTATATATGTGATTAGTAACAGATTTTGTTAACGGAAGGAAGGAACTTTCAGGGAACTTACGTCGTCAATGAGAATTGCCACCTTGCAGCCTAGCACCAAAGATTCCGACTGGGACTCATCGATGCTTGGCTCAATGTCCTCATCCGAGAGCTACTCATTTTCATCCTCATCATCATCCTCCTCTTGCATGGCCCTCCTCATACCTCCAACTTGCCCACTGCAATCCCAGACCTCGCGGTCAAAAAGCAGGTATCAGCTATGGGCAGGGGCGGGGGTCTGGTCGGGGACCTCTCTCTGACCCAGGTACAGATAAAGGACTATAAGGTTCAGGGGATCTTTGCCATCATTGGCAAGGACCTATGCCTGGATGTCATCATCTTTATATAAAAAGATGAGGTCCGGACCAAGAGAGGCTCAGAGGGTTCCCGGTGAAGTGAGTGTGGACCCTCACCAGATGCCTCGATGAGATACCTGAGGCATCCAATTACCTCCTCCACATATTGCCCCTTGGCTACCCCACGCACACTTTGTATGCTTGTTGATTCCATGACCCTATAGGCAATTCTCCGGTCAGAGTCAACAGAACACCCGGGGTAGCCAAGGAATTACTAGTCCTCCCCAGTGGCTTCTATTCGGCGAACAATGTGGATCTATACTACCTATGGGCAGTATGGGGAGGTCCAATAGGGTTAAACTACTAACAATACATATTAGCATGAGGGTAGCAAAACATAGAATGAGAAGAATACTTATTCGGAGGTCCCTCGACCTCTGCCACCCACCCCGTCATAAGACCCTTATCCGTCGTCTGAAGTTTCTTGGCCATGTCCCAGACCAAGATCTCTAGCTGACATTCAACTTCTCTAACATCCTGGGCACAGAGCTCATTCTTGGGGAGCTCGATCCATGCTGCAATGAGGGGATGGGAGCGGGCCAATACAAGGACTGACTCCAAATTGGAGTAGGTCAGACGGTGGAAGTTGTTAGGCATATGGAAATCCGAGACATGTGCACAGACCCACGGTAGGGTAACTGCGCACAAACCCTCAATTTACCGGAGTGCCAACACCCCCCTCCGGCCCCCTTATGGGGCCCGCATGTCATTAGCGAGATTTCGAGAGTTGCGTCCCATACCTAAAAGGTCATATCAATGAAGCCCACTTCATAACACCATATACGTCGCCGCCGTCCGTCCGACCGCGTGCTGTTCGCAGGATTTATGAGAGGGGACCTTTGGCGACATCTGGGAAGTGGAACAGAGGAAATCCGTTGGAGGCGCATTGAGATAGTAGGCTTCCCAGTCAGGCTTCCTAACTATGGGCCGAAGGTGACGGGACGTTTTCAGCGAAATACTCCAAGAGGATATCCCAGTGGCGGAAGGTGTTAGGGGTATACCGAATCCACCCATACCCTTCTGAGAGCAGCTGTAGGTTTGTTGGTCCTAGTAATAGGACCCCTCTACGGAGGCCGGCGGACCAAGGGGAAGCATGCTCAGAATGGAAGACCTAGATAAGTCTGAGACCCTTAAGATGCTTACACGTCGGGCTCGGACTTGCGATTGGCACTAGGTGGCCCGGCATGAACCTGATCACTTCATGACCGCAGAGACTACTGGGACGATAGTCAACAAGAATAAAGTAATATAATAGTCTATGCGGACATCTACGTTAGAGGCCGCTGTTTGGAATAACAAATAGCGCAGTCATCACAACGGAGGAATACTATTCCGAGTCCGCAAAAGGGTGTGATAAGTTTCAGGGTCAAACGGGGTTCGCACTTATAAGATTCTAGACGTTTGCGTATTAAAACCAGAGCGGTACTTCGGAGGCATAGTAGTTAGAAGTAGTCCGCGAACACTCAGACGTGGTGTTCACACAGACGTGTGTGTGTTATAAATATCGAAGTGCCTCCCAAGCTTACAGACATCATCAAGCAACGGAGAAGAAATCTTATCAATATATTATTGTTTTACGCTTTAAATCTTTACCTTACCTGTTTTATCGAGACGAGCCTTCCTCAACAGATTCTCCAATCAAAGATTTCAGGCCTACGTCCCTCAATTATATACTTGAGTTTGGCGTCCGCCTAACAGTATATTGATATTTCTCCTGTTACCAAGGCTCACTACATGAACTACGTGTTCACTTCAAACTCCACCCTCACCTCAGACTTCGATCATATTTTCGAAGCACCTCACCGTCCTATCTATATTCAGACTTTTGAAGAAGTCTTCGACAGCGAGTTATTCGAGATCGAAGAAGAATATACGCAGGAACCCTCATGGTTCACAGTACCTTTCAGGATCCCAACGTGGGATCAATTCAGTAGCATATATCGTACCTGGCACGGTTCGGATTTCGAGTGGAATTCGACCGAGTCGGAAGATTTCGTCGACTGGAGCACCCAGTGCTTCTTAAAGACGGTAGAAAAGGAAAAGGAAAACCCAGGGACAGTTATCCGGGGGCCAGACATCCCCTCGGCCTGGGCCTAATAAACCTTTATATGTACTATAAGTACATTCTAAACCTCGTGAAAAAGGAGATTCAGGTTTTAAGTCCAGAATCGGACCAACCGAACCCTTTTATACCTACACCCATAGAGTGTCTCAGACGTTGGACACCTTACATACGATTCCTTAAACCTTTTCAAGGAAATCGAGAACTCTGGTACGAAGTACCAGTAATCACTCATCCATGACTACTAGAACAGCTAGCCTATCTGGAAAGTATCACAATGGCGGAGATACCTCAGGACCTGAGAAAACGAATAACGGCGGGTGAACCTATGGATACCCGACCGGACACCATGGATAAGGCGGATGATTCTACCATTCATAGTCCCTTCCCTTCGACACCTCAGGAACCTGCGTTCCGGTGAGGAAATTTACCCTCTCACCGATCCTCTAGTATCGCAAGCACGCATAGGATATCAAGGGCCTCTACTCCTAAACCAGGAGGAGACCACGCTGCCAACTTAGCCAGATTGGCTGCCCGTCTTGGGATAACTTTGGGTCGAATAAGGCAGGACATAGACACCTTGCTCGACCAAGCCAACATCGCCTTCAAAAATCTGAAGGGGGATGTGTATAAGAGACAGGACATAGACACCTTGCTCGACCAAGCCAACATCGCCTTCAAAAATCTGAAGGGGGCAACCCAGGACAATACCTTAAAGTTAATTAAGGTACAGCAACAAATCGCAGAAGGACAAGATGTCCATGACAACGAAATTGGGCTTTTGTTGATGCAGCTGGCAGGAGTGGAAGCAGAGGTCAAAGGGATTCAAGAGGAAATGAGCCGGGAAGTGGCAAAGAAGATAGACGCCCAAGAAAGGCGTCAACAGGAACATGAAGAAGTAACCCCGAGGTTACATGGAACGATTGGACACGAAAGCCAAGCAGCATTAGCCCGCGACCAGACTTTGGAACAGATGGTCCTCAGCCTAAGAGCGGAATTTGTAGAATTCCGCGCGCAAGGCGTCACTCGTGAAAGAGAGATCAACCGTACCCTAGGACAAATGCGCTTAGATCAGACTACCCGCCAGGCGGAGATCCGCCGATCTCAGGACCAGCTGCAACAACAAAATAACGAGACTAATAATACCCGGAAGGTATTAACACAGTCAATAAACAGGATGTTGGCTGCCGCACCAAGTCCTGAAGCTGCTGGACCCGCTCCTTTACCTGCAGTCCAAGAGACGGACGATGGGGAGTACTACGCTCCACCTACACGTAGGGAAAAGGGAAAGGGCAGAGAAGCCGCTGATGCATCCCCCTCAGGTGCCCAAGGAGGTAACCCAGGGGATCCTAGTGACGACAACGATGATGATGATGAGAGAGGAAGACGGAGAGGAAGTCCTAGCCGAGGCAGGCAAGGACAAACACCAGAACAGTCTGGTATGGCAGAAACACTTGCCAATGCGATGGCGCTAAACATTAAGCAACCGTCAGAGCCACCCCCATTTTTTGAGGAGAGACCCGGACAAGATATATATGTGTGGATTTTGCAATGCACGGATTATTTCGAAAGAAACCCACGCATCTGAGATGATGCCCGGAACGTATCATATATGCGCTCAGTGGTACGAAAGGAGACATAGTCCTTCCCTATACCATATGGTACCGGAAGGCTATGGACAGACTTCACGGGGAAACCCAGCAACCGGAGCTGGCGACATGGACCCTCTTTGAACATGATATGATCAAGCGATTCGCCTCGGTTGAAGCTGAAAGACTAGCTCTTCGAGCCATGAAACTAGTCACGTACGACGGCAGTATTGAACGCTACCTGACAGTCATGCACAATCATAACATTCGTGCACGCATGACCGGGGAATCCTGGAGAGAAGTAGTCGAAGACAAACTTCCAGAGCAGATTGTCCACAGGTTGTCGGCCCTGCAATATACGACGAATCAAGAATGGGAGGAGGGACTTAGGCTATGTGGACGATCAGAAGAAGCACTACTAGCCAGAAAAAGGATTGGGCGAGACCAACTGTCGAAGCCCAAAATAGTCCAGGAGGTCAAAAGAGAAGACCGACGGGACTCTAAACCAAAACGACAAAGGGATACTAAACCTTATGTCAAGGGAGGTGGAGCCCCACCACGAAAACAAAAAAGGGACGATGAACCGGAGAAGCCCAGGAAAAGGTTGGGAGGTGCGACAAAGAGCACACACACGAACTTCGCCCAGGCCCACACCGGTATCCCGCAGAGTGTAATAGACACGCGGAGGAAAGAAGGAGATTGTACACGTTGTGGAAAGAAGAACCAGACCTATCAAACGTGTTGGGGAGATGCCCATATATCGGCGGCAACAGTCAGCTCAAGACCGATAAAAATGGGAATTCGACCAGCAAGATCGGCTATTATAAAGCCTAAATTAGCTCGCAAAGTCGCTACCATCCAGAGCCCAGCCTGGGTGAATAAGATCTGGGAACTGGCGGACAACGAGGAACTGACCTAGGTCAGTTCATTGGCACCAACGGCGACGGCGATTGGGTATTCAGTGTCCTGATAGAGCTGGAATCGAAATGGGAACCCCCTTTGGCTGGGGTGAATTGGGTACCGACCACAACGGGGATCGGGTAGTCCGTTTGCAACTACAGGAATCGAAACTCAAAATGATCAAAGTGGCGCGAAGCAAGTCTCTCCTTTCAGGATCTACGCAAGTAGGCTCTAAGTGAAGGGACCCCACGAGGGACTTACGAGCTCGAACACAAGAATTAATAGATGGAGAGTCTTGATCGAAAGAGAGGATAGTTAACATGCCCACATGGCCCGGGAGCCAACAGTATGAAGTTCCTCGAGTCACCTGGTGGTTACCTGCTACCTGTGTGCAAGCAAGTTAATATACCGAAGAAGTTGGGACATAGCAATGCAAGATCTACCTGATAACAATACACGACAGGAGGACAACTGACGCGGGCCGTTCCCCCTACCACACGAGTCTGAGTCGTATTATACGTATGTACTATCTTGCCTTCTGGCCAGAGTGTGGGATAGGGATGTACCGCTTTGGTGCGCAAGGCCCCTCTGAGGAAGCTGGACGGATAACCGAAATCCTAAGGAAAAGGACTCGGTGAATACGGGAACCCCACACCAGGGGAGTAAAATAGCTAATAACCGCCCGAAAATGGGCTATGAGCCTAGGTCTGGTGTGTCGGGAGAAGGCATCCAGCCTGAGAACTGGTCCTGCGCAATAGCGTATCAGTGAAACGCCGCTTTAGTATATAGACCCAGATTGTTAGAGCTAAAGAGTTACTAGTTTGTCTGTGGAGACCTCAATGGTCGAAACTACGCGGGCGTAGTAACCAACATCTTGTTACTTACACCCAACACCAACGATGCCTAAACGAAAGAACCAAGAAAATCTTCTCCGCGCTAAGCGCATGGAGTTAGAAGCCCCAAAACCAAAACTATACAACTGTCCGGAGGGGATCGCTTACCTCCATATACACGATAAGCGATACAAAGTTAAAGTCTTGTTAGATTCGGGATCCAACGTATTCCTTATCAACAAAGACCTAGTTGAAGACCTTCGCGTTCCCTCTATAGAACGCGACAATGCAGTTGATATCTTAGGCTTTGACGGATTGTTTTCCGCCTCTGGAGGGAATTGTTTCACCCTTTCAATAAAATTGGAAATAGGAAAAAACCGACACATGTCTGAAGTGTCGTCTGAAGTGGCTAAAGCAGGTCACTATGGAATGATAACTCCTTTTGGTTGGTGGCATCGTGAACACCCAGTGTCTCACATAGAAGATGCAGAAAGTTGGACTTTCTCCACCAAAGGTTGCGAAAACTGTGTGGAAGAAGATGAAGGAAAAGCGGATATGTTCGAATATGACGAATCCGTCGCTTGTGATCCTAATGCCTGCCGCATCGGAAGAATCGGAGCCATCGAGAATACGGTGGAACTAGAATCATTACCGAACGAATACTGGAATTACAAACATTTGTTTGAAGCACAGACAGCAGAAAAACTAGCTCCTAGACGAACATTCGATCATGAAATTAAGTTGATTCCAGGATCAACTCCCCCCTGGGGGCCGATATATCCACTATCCGAAAAACAGCTTAAAGCTTTGCGAGAGTACTTGGAAACGATGATCAAACAAGGGAAAATCACACGGAGCCAATCACCAGCAGGCGCACCCATATTATTCGTACCAAAACCAGATGGTAGATTACGTCTAGTTGTGGATTATCGAAATCTAAATAAGATTACTATCCTCAACAAACATCCGCTTCCACTAATGTCCGAACTTAGAGATAGAGTAGCTGGCGCAAAGATCTTCACCAAGTTAGAGCTTAAGGACGGCTACCACCTGATTAGGATAAAAGAAGGAGATGAATGGAAGACAGCGTTCCGCACAAGATACGGACACTACGAATATAAGGTTATGCCTTTTGGATTGGTAAACTCTCCGGCAACTTTCCAAGATATGATGAACCAAGTTCTTCAAGAATACCTTGATGTTGGAGTCGTATGTTACCTTGATGATATTCTCATTTATTCGAAAAATGAGAAGGAACATATCGACGCCGTTAAAAGGGTTTTACAAAGTCTAACGGACTTTCAATTAGCAGTATCGCTAAAAAAGTTGACCTTTCATGCCACGGAGGTAGAGTTCCTCGGCTATATGGTGGCGGTAGATGGGGTGTCTATGAGTACCCGAAAGGTGGAATCCATAATGGTCTGGAAAGCACCTAAGTCGGTTAGAGAAGTACAAGTCTTTATGGGGTTTGCTAACTTCTACCGACGATTTATCAAAAACTTCTCGGCTATTTGCAAACCAATAACCGAGACATTACAAGGAAATCCTAAGAATTTTAAATGTGGAATCGAACAGGACACGGCTTTCAAAGAACTAAAGCACCCGTTCACCACAGCCCCCATACTCCACCACTTTTCCCCAGAAAGAGAAACGGTGGTTGTAACAGACGCTAGCGATTTTGCACTCAGCTGCGTCCTTTCTCAATACTTTGAGAAAAGGCTACATCCAGTGGCCTTCCATTCCAGAAAATTAAATTCGGTGGAGCGCAATTACGAGATCCATGATAAAGAACTTCTCGCAATCCGCGAAGCCTTTAAGGAATGGAGACACTACTTGCGCGGAACGGAAAAACCAATCACAGTCTTTACCGACCATCAGAACCTACAATACTTCCACACCTCAAAAGTCTGGAGTGGCCGTCAAATTCGATGGGCTCAGAAGTTGGTAGAATACAATTTCCGTATTTTATACTAACCAGGCACGAAGGGCGGAAAGCCTGACGCATTAAGCCGACGGCCGGAGTACCGTCCGGAGGAGGGAGTTACGCATCGCGAACAGAAAATTTTAAAAGAAGAAAATTTCTTGGTATCGCTAGTAGCGAGGGTAGGAGATGAAGGAGAGGACTGGGATGGAGATAAGGATTTCCATTTCGTACCTCGAAGAGGTGGAAAGGAACCCGTTATCAGGGTCAAGAGATTGAGCAAAATGGCATACTTGCCAACAAAGGGCTCACGAATGGCGGCAGGGCATGACCTGTACGCCATAGAAGATGACATTGTCTCGAAATATGGACAAGCGTTAATAAGGACGGGTGTAGCTGTGGGGCTACCCGAAGGAACTTGCGGAAGAGTGGCCCCAAGAAGTGGACTAGCGGTCCGAAGCGGAATCTCTACCGGCGCAGGAGTAATCGATGCTGATTACACCGGCGAACTCAAAGTCGTACTTTGCAACCATAAAGATGTGGACTTCCAAATAAGAATGGGCGATCGCATAGCTCAATTGGTGGTAGAAAAGGTCAACACTTCGGACATGATGGAAGTCGACGACTTGGAAGAAACGGAGCGAGGAACCGCAGGATCTGGAAGCACGGACATAGCAACAAGATCCTTGATCGTCAAGGAACAGGAACCTAGCATCAGCTACCTACAGGCATCGGCTAAAGACAACGAACATAGGTACGATATTTCTGAAGTACACGAAAAAGTTCTAATGTCAAATGCGATTATCCTGCAAAAAGGTATGAAGCAATTCAATCCTGAATTCCTAAGCGGAATACAAGCAGCTATCGGGACAGACACAGCATGGAGGCAATGGAGGGAAGAACTCACTAGGTTACGAGACGAAGGAAAGGATTTTCACAAAGACTGGACTTTAACCGACGATCTACTATATTATAAGCAACGACTATTTGTACCAAATAGTCAGGCGCTATATACTAAGATTGCAGAAGGATGTCACGATGCAAAAGTTGCTGGACATTTCGGGCAAGAAAAGACTTTGTAAATAATCATGAGAGACTTTTACTGGAAAGGACTTGCGGCATTGGTCAATGACTACGTATGATCCTACGATGAATGTCAACATAACAAGTCGCCTAGACACGCTAAGTACGGATTATTGCAACCACTGCAAATACCCTAAGCAGCATGGGCATCTATCTCAGTGGACTTCATTACACAACTACCAGAGTCGCAAGGATGCACTCAGATAATGGTAGTAGTCGATCGGTTCACAAAGATGGCACATTTCAACGGACTACAGACCTCGGCTATGGCCAAGGATGTCGCAAACGCATTCCTGAAAGAAGTATAGAGGCTGCGCGGCCTACCAACCGAAATCGTCTCGGACATGGTCTCAAAGTTTGCAGGAGAATTTTGGGAATCCCTTTGCAAGGCGCTGGAAATTAAGCGAAGAATGTCTACGGCATACCATCCTCAGACTGACTGTCTAACTGAACGTACCAACCAAGTGCTGGAAGGTTACCTTCGAAGCTTTGTCAATTACGATCAGGATGATTGGTATCAGCTGCTACCGCTAGCTGAACATGCTTATAACAACTCCGCAACTAACGCTCACGGGATGTCACCATTCTATGCTAACTACGGATTCCATCCACAGACAGAGTGGATGAAGGAGCACGAAGCTCAAAATCCTGGAGCAACACTTTACGCAAACTGGATTAAGACGATACATGAACAAGCGAGAGGGTCGCTAGAAAAGACACGAGAAGGAATGTCAAAATATTATGACCGGAAAGCTCAACAACAGCCGGATTTCAAGATCGGGAACAAAGTAAGATTAAATGCAAAAAACATCCGCACCCGACGAAAATCCAAGAAGCTAAGTCCGAAGCTATATGGCCCCTTCCAAATTATGGAAAAATGCGGGTCTAGAGCATTTAAGCTCAACATATCCGATCGATGGAACATTCATCCGGTATTCCATGTCGCACTATTGGAACCCTACCGCGAGTCAGTTCATGACGATCGCCAACAACCCCCTAGAGAACTCGAGGACATCAACGGCGATCTGCAATGGAAGGTTGAAAAAATCGTAAGAAGCGAGATTTGTTCTTACAGGAAACGAGTACGCGGCCACTATCAAGAGAAGCGGGAACTGTGGTATTTGGTTAAATGGCAAGGGTGTTCGGAAGATGAGAACATATGGGAGCCTGCCACCGGTATCGAAAATGCGGAGGAAGTTGTGCAAAATTTTCATCATGAAAATCCGGATATGCCAGGAAGGGCAGAAGTAAGATAGTGAGAAAAAGGTTTTCCTACCGTGGCCAAGTAAACGCGGAAGGTTTTTTACCCTGACCACACTGAGTCTTAAAATGTATTTAGAAGAAATTATAAAATGGTTATAAAGGCATTCGAGGCGAAGCCTGAAAGGAGGGAGCTCATGTTAGGCATATGGAAATCCGAGACATGTGCACAGACCCACGGTAGGGTAACTGCGCACAGACCCTCAATTTACCGGAGTGCCAACACCCGCCTCCGGCCCCTTTATGGGGCCCGCACGTCATTAGCGAGATTTCGTGAGTTGCGTCCCATAACTAAAAGGTCATATCCTTGAAGTCCACTTAATAACACCATATACGTTGCCGCCGTCCGTCCGACCGCATGCTGTTCGCAGGATATATGAGAGGGGACCTTTGGCAACATCTGGGAAGTGGAACGGAGGAAACCCGTCGCAGGCGTATTGAGATAGTAGGCTTCTAAGTTAGGCTTCCTAACTATGGGCCGAAAGTGACAGGACGTTTTCGGTGAAATACTCCAAGAGGATATCCCAGTGGGGGAAGCTGTTAGGGGTATACCGAATCCACCCATACCCTTCTGAGATCAGCTGTAGGTTGGTTGGTCCTAGTGATAGGACCCCTCTACGGAGGCCGGCGGACCAAGGGGAAGCATGCTCAGAATGAAAGACCTAGATAAGTCGAAGACCCTTAAGACGCTGACACGTCGGGCTCGGACTTGCGATTGGCACTAGGTGGCCCTCCATGAACCTGATCACTTCATGACCGCAGAGACTACTTGGACGATAGTCAATAAGACTAAAGTAATATAATAGTCTATGCGGACATCTACGTTAGAGGCTGCTGTTTGGAATAACAAATAGCGCAGTCATCTCAACGGAGGAATACTATTCCGAGTCCGCGAAAGGCTGTGATAAGTTTCAGGGTCAAAAGGTGTTCGCACTTATAAGATTCTGGACGTTTGCGTATTAAAACCAGAGCGGTACTTCGGAGGCATAGTAGTTAGAAGTAGTCCGCGAACACTCAGACGCAGGATATAAACATCGAAGTGCCTCCCGAGCTTACAGACATCATCAAGCGATGGAGAAGAGATCTTATCAATATAATATTCTTTTACGCTTTAAATCTTTACCTTACCTATTTTATCGAGACGAGCCTTCCTCGACAGATTCTCCAATCAAAGATTTCGGGCCTACGTCCCTCAATTATATACTTGAGTTTGGCGTCCACCTAACAGAAGTCCAGGGAGCGCGCTGTCATCTGGGCCCTGATCCGCTCGCGCCAGGCTCTGTAAGGACCAGAGTTGGCGCTAGGATTCTGGAACCCATACCAGCTTTTGGCATATGCTATTTCGCTATAGCACCCCCTAATTGAAATACGTGAGTTAGTTTAACAGAATCTGAGTAATGCATGTAGCTTAAGGTTTTCACTTACGTGGAGTCCTCCATGACCGGCTCAAAAGGTGGGTTCTCCACTGCAACCTCACTTGTCCTCCCACTACTGCTCTCATTAAAGGTTAGATCATGTCCAGGGATGTAGAGGAAAGAAAAAGAAAAAAAAAAGAACTGTAATTGAGATTGATTGCTTACACTCTGTCGGCTACTCTGGATGCCAAACTCCAAGGCATTGCGTGATATTTGCCTCTCCTCATACCACTTTCATGACATTCGAGGGCGTGGCGTCTATCAAAAAAGAACATGGTATTAGTAAGGCATGGGAGCCAATGATGGGGTGGAACGTACTTTCGCATTGGCTGTCTTAATTACTCAAGTGGTATTTTTTCTCCCTTCTTTTTTTTGAGGGGGAGGTGGGGGAAAACCAGGACAGAAATCCACAAAAATCTGTATATGGAGGGGGGACAAGGACATTGACTGATGTATGGAGGGATGTAGGGGGGGGAGTTGGCATGAGGGTTGCGGGGTGTGGGGTGTTGGCATGAGGGTTGAGGAGTGTGTGGTAGACATCTACGCGAGGAAGAAAGGGAGGATCACAGGAGAGAGAGGACAAGTAGGCTAAGGTGAGAGAGAACTGGTAGGGCAAGAGGAGAGGGAACTGGTAGGTGGGGTGTTGGCGTAAGAGTTGAGAGGTGTGGGGTGTTGGCATGAGGGTTGAGGGGTGTGATGTAGACATCCACCTGAGGAAGATAAGGAAGGGTCACGGGAGGGAGAGAACAAGTAGGACAATAGGAGAGAAAACAGGTAGGCCAAGGAGAGAGGGAACTGGTACAGCAAGGGAAGAGACATCTGATACGAGGCAAGCAAATGCTAAACCAGGCTTATAAGCAAACACCGCGTTGACCTTGACATCAACTGACGTCTAAGACAAATTGTGTCGCCTCAATCAACCTGTTTCAAGAGAAATGTCCTGCAAGCGTCCGAAAATGGTTCAGCATGTATGTAGTATGATTCTTAACGTATCGTGATATGTATGTAGTGTCGTGAGTTGTTTATTTTTTATTTATGAAATAAAATTTTAAGCCACATGCAGGGGCAACGCCAAGAGTTGTCCACTACCTGGCTGGTTAGAACCTCGCTTGACTGAAAGGGAAACCCTAACCTACAACTATACATAGCTGGGACGTTGTTATTAGCAAGGTATTATGATATCTCAACACGTGATGTGGGTGTCTATGCCATATAACATGAAAGATCAAGAAACGAAGGATATTATGAGAGAGCTGAGAGCATTTATGATACATCTAAAAACCAGAAGGATGTAGAGATTGTGCATGATTCCCCTAATATAACACTCGGGCTAACTGCTAACACTATCAATATAGGCCAACACCATGTCCAATTCCCGCACTCTTCCATCCATCACATTGCTGGGTGATGGTGAGCCCAGGTGCTGCCTCTTTGGCTTCACTGCTGGAATGTTTTCGAGTACGGCCTGTATGCACTTCAGTACGTTTGTGCGTGCCTCGGAAGTCGTTGATTCTTCAGCCAAGGCTTGTCGATTTAGGAGACTGCAGTTTTTCGGTTCCAATGGAATATGATCTGGGGGAGACGGGTACATTTCTACCATGCATAAGTTAGGAGCCACATCCCAAGAGAGCAACTCTTCTATCACCTCATTCCCTCTATGATTGTTCGCGTCCACGCCAGATGCGCATGCTGGGAATGACAGATATCTGCGTACTGTCTCATGCTCACCCCAGTGATTTTGCCTGTCAATGCTGTGCAAGGATGTGGTGACTGTCATGTTTCAGCCCTACAAACGTCCTACGAGGGAGCCACTGCCATGACTGGCATTAGCTGGGGTGCCCAGTTCGAGAGCACTGGTATGCATTTGACATGCGCTTGGATCTCATTCGTGGCCAATATTCCATACTGCATCCTCTTCAGCATAGGGGTGGCCCCTGACTACTAGGGTTTCTGGTCTTCGGTCACCTTTATCACGGTGACAATACACCAAAATATCGAGCGGGTCCTGCAACACTTGATTTGAGAGCAACAAGGCGTGCATCTTTTCATTATTTTCGATGAAAATACAGTTCATCTGAGATAGAGGTTTGCCGAGAGCCTGTGGAGCATCCTGCTTCCTTCACCAATTGCGCCTATGATATAGCGAATCTGTCGGATAGGCACCCACCTTAAAATCATGGTGCACAATCCAGAAAGATCTGCGGAATCTAACTCACCAAATCGTACTCCCGATATATGATTGCCTTGCCAATTTACTGATTGATAGTCAGGTTGAACTTCCACCAACATCCTCTCAGAGCCTGGCAGACCTGCACCACGTATTGACGGCAGGACCCAAACAATATGTACGGTACTTGGACGTTCAAGTAATGTGTTTCAATCTATATTTTCCTGGTCAGTAAGTGGAAACTCGAATCTTTTAGGGTGGTGGACTAACCTGTTCTGATATTCATAACACCTTGCGGCACAAGCTGTTGAAATACATTCTGGCCCCATTAGGAAACCTCTGCATTCCCGGGCACTGGCGGTTGCGGAACGTTCTGACCAGCTTGGGGAACTTTGGCATTCCCAACCACCAGCTGTTGCGGAACATTCCAACTAGCTTAGAGAACTTCAGCATTCCCAAGCACCGACTGTTGTGGCATGTTCTGGTCAGCTTAGGAAACTTTGGCATTCTCGGGCACCATCTGTTGCGGAACATTCTGGCTAGCTTGCAGAACTTCAGCATTCCCAGGCGCTGGCTGTTCAGGCATGTTCTGGCTAGCTTGGGGAACTTCAGCAATCCTGAGTGCTAGCTGTTGTGGAACATTCTGATGAGCTTGAGGAACATGGGCACTCACAGGCGCCAGCTGTTGCGGTATGTTCTGGCTAGCTTAGGGAGCTTCAGTATCCCCAGGTGTAGGCTGTTCAGAAGCGTTCACACCTTATCGACCCGGGGCTCCCAGTGGCAGCAAGATTGCTTCAACAAGGATGTGCGCAGGGATGATTGCAGGTGCGCCCGGCGCAGGTTGAGGTCCACCTTTCTTGAGAAGACTGTCCATTAACTTCTTGCCAAAGTCCTTAACAAGTGAAATGATAGCATCTTCGATCTGCTGCCTCCAGTGAAGGTCATTGGCACTTGCCATCACAAGAGCGTCACAAGCTGGGCGCAAACTCCTCATGCCATGAAAAAGCTCACTGAAGTCATTGTTTGGGAAAGTATTGATATTGGTGTAATTCCATGCTGACATCTGATCTATAACTGGTTTTCTCCATGCCGCAGAGAGCTGTCTGCCAGGAGCATATGGGGTGAAGTTAAGCCTGGTCTTATACTGGATGATTTTGTTGTTTTCAGACCTTGTAGAGGTAATTGCCCCAGCAAGTGCTACAGCTGGGAGCACATACACGTGCCCCGGTGGAGCTATATGTCCCTTTTGAACATTTGGCATATGAACGTACTGTGTATTATTATTGTAAGCCATGTCTTCTGATTAGTTCCAAGTGTTGATATTGTGAGCCTTGTGTATTTGCTGAATACTGTGTAAGTTGTTAATACTTTTCTTGGCTTGACCTTCCTTGAGTCGTGATCAATTGAGTTTAAATATCAGTCTGTAATGCTCCAGGCATCTTGAAACTGTTCACGGGTTATTATAAATTCAATCCTCAGACACCTGCGATACCTGTTCTCTTCTCCGCAACTTGAAATGTGGACATCATACACACTTGAACTTGCAAGTTGGATCTCTTCTGTTCAAGTATAAATGAAAGTGTTTCTCGGAAATAAAACATGGTCTGATGCAGATGACATTGGCATCCATAGGCTAAACTGAATTAACCATTAGCTGGGTCCCAGATTGTTGGAACTTCTTGGCTATATTTGCCATCTTGATTCAGATATGTGAAAGAGAGCATTCCGCCTTCACCTCATAATACACACAATCTTCTCACGATCCACTGAGCCTAGTCCCGCAATGCCTAAGAAATTTTCATTTTACCACCACAAATACACCTGTGCTGGTGCCTATGAGAAACACCTGCGAAGAGCACATGCAGATGTCGCCAATCTTCTCCCGTTACACATGCAAAGTACTACCTCTGCAAAGAGTATTCATGATGCAGAATCTTCATGATTGCAACACGATGTCCCGGCTCCCGAGAATGATCGGCCGGATTCCGACAACGAATCAGACGCTGGTATGTCTGGCTGGCAGCAAGACACCACTAATGAAGGGATTGCCAATGAATCTGACTGGGAATCACTCCATATGATAAATGCGTCATCTGCTCCCTGTGCACAGCAGGATTATCCCAGCACTGAGGAATCTATCAGAGATGCAGAGGGATTTGTGGAAGAATGCCGAAATCTGTGTGAGGACCCATGGGCACCATTTGCTAGCATGCACGATTTCAAACTTGTGTCCTAGTTCATACCAAGCAAGGTATCCAAGTTACATATCAACGAATATTTTTCAAATGACCTCGGCAATTCAGTTGATGCCGGCTATAGCTCAATACATATACTTGAAAACCACCTCCGATTATTGGATCTGCATAGCCCACACTTACAATGGTTCGAAGGTCAAGTTGAAGATGGCATGAGGGCTTTACCTTTCTTCTACTGCAATGTTCTAGACTGCATCCAATACCTTCTTCAATAGATAGCGTACAAAAAGGATTTTGATTACGCTCTGCAACGTGAACGAGGTTTCAATGCACAACTAGTATATTCGGAAATGCATATAGTGGACTGGTGGTGGGACATTCAAGTAGGGTGCCAATATAGTATACTCCCCTTATACCAAATTCACAGGCTAACTGATAACAAGAAACACTTCCATCTGGCACAACAGTAGTTCCAATTATTGGGACGTCAGATCAGACGCACCTCAGCAACTTCTCCAGTAACAAGAAGGCATGGCCTGTGTATATTACAATTGGAAATCTTCTGTCGACCAAGCGTAACAGACCTGGAATGATGGCAGTTCTCCTTCTTGTATTATTGCTGGTCCCATCCAAGTTCTAGCTGTCCTCTTCTCCAGATGCCTACTAGAGGCAAATCAACACTGACACACTACAAGGTATATTCAAGCTCCTATTCGAGCACTTACAGGAGGCCAGGCTTAATGGTGTCTCAATTTACTGTACCAATGAGAAACTCCAGAGATGCTTTCCCATATTGGCATCCTGGATTGCCGACCGTATGGAAAACGTTACGCTACATGGCATAAAATCCAACACCTGTCCTAAATGTGAGATACATCTGGATATGTTAGGATCCAACATGTGAGAGAGGTGTCGAGCTAGGGATTATGCCAGATATGAGCTCCTGGAGGAAGCAATTTTGGATGCAGCACGGGAGTCTACGTTGGGCAACGTCGATAT
Organism: Tuber brumale; assembly: GCA_014065205.1. Taxonomy (NCBI): domain Eukaryota; kingdom Fungi; phylum Ascomycota; class Pezizomycetes; order Pezizales; family Tuberaceae; genus Tuber; species Tuber brumale. The sequence goes on along the minus strand of JACCEG010000076.1, from coordinate 110,079 downwards.
TACATTTAAAGCTCTTGGTATCAAAATTGGGTGAAATGTTTTTCATGGACTTCCACGCATTTCTGTTGCAGATCTGCCTCAGTCAGATTTACTTTATACTGTTTATCTTGGACTTTTCAAGCACATGATGGATTGGGTTCAAGGGTTTCTGCAGAAATATGGATGGCTGGAAGTATTTGATCATGCCTGGAAATCTTTACTGGTGTACCCAGGATTCTCTATACCCAAAAAAGCCTACCGCAAGGTTACGCAGTGGCAGGGAAAGGAGATGAGGAACTTGGGTTGTTGTCTTTTGGGTATTCTCACTAAGGTGTTGAGACACCTGGATAATACTCAATAGCAACCTTTCAAATATGTGCTCACCTGTGTCTGACTATTACTCGATTTCAGTCTGATGGCCCAATACCGAAGCCATACGGCTGAGACCATCAATTATATTTAACATTATCTGAATTGGTTTCACATGTCGGAAGATATCTTCTTGAAGTTTAGAATCTCTAAACGAATACGTTCAAAGATTCAAGACTAGTGTGCGAAGCTACCACATCAGAGAGCCCTAGTAAATGAATCACTAGTACAATCGAAGCGGTGCTGTGTGCTGGAGCAGCAACGGGAGAGAAGAGAACGATCAATGTATGGAATTGATCCATGCAGAATCTTATTTCAACTTCAGTAAGATGCATCTACTGTAGCACTTCCCGGATCATGTGTACCGGTTTGGTAACCTCTCACAGTATACTACTGAGTTCGGCGAGCTAGCACATAAGAAACAGATTAAAGATGGATGGCGACATGCGAATAAAAATGATGCCATGCGGCAGATCCTCCACAACTACAGGTGACGCCATGGGATCTGAATGAGACTTTTCAACCTAGATTCTCTGTGAAAATCCAGAGTTGATCTCCTGACAGACGCTGTGAATCTTTTAGGCAAAACGAGTACTAAATCTCCACCACCTTCAAATCGTAGGGTGCTGAAGGAGCGCTGGCATGATGTTATCGACATTGCAGATTTGTGCAAGGTCATGGGAATTGCAACTGAGATAATGTATATTGAATTGCTGGGACATAGCTGGCTGAGCCTACCCATCGAGCACCATCTTCTGGAAGATCTGGAAATATTTTGACACCTCCCGGTTAAACTACTAACTCAACTTGAAATCCCAATTTTAGTATTCCAGGAAACAGATGTTTACGACATCCACCAGGCAAGACATACGGTCACTGAGCGGTTCCGAAATAAGGCCAGCCGCAAAGATTGGGTTTGGGTACAGGCTGGCACAGATGAAATGTATGGTGCACTAAGAGGCCAGCTACCCGAGAAACTCATCTCGCTGTTCAAGCTCCGTGACTACCGGCACCAAGATAGAGTTTACTGACTGGCAAGGATCAAGATATTGAGTGTACTTAACTCTGGATGCCTATCAGAATTACATGATCTTGTTGCAGTCCAGCAGTAAGCGAGGTCGGATGGGCGAAGCATTACGATAGTGGAAATTGACACAATTGTGGGCCTAAGCTACCTAATCTCCCAGGACGAGCGGAGATGGCGTGTCAATAATCGGATCAATTTAAGAATGTACCATGAGATATATTGATCCAGTATCGAATTAAACTACGGCCCCTTGATGAACTCCAGAGGCTTGGCACCATGGGTAATATCTCATCTGCCGAGATATTTCGGGTGGGCAAAAGAAAGGGAGATTTGGCCTGGTACCATTGCTCAAAAGTCGGACAATAGTGCTAAGCCCAATCTCCTATTATTGAAGATGTGGCTAGTACAAAGAGAACACGGACAGCAAGGTACTGGGAGCTGGAAGGGTTGATAGATAATGAGCTAGAAATCATAGAATGATAATAATTAAGGGAATAAAATATGAAGCCATCTCGACAATTAATGAACCTGTGATATCAACAAGAGCGCCAGCACTGTCGGATGTCCGCCTGCCCATTATGGTGAAAGAATACAAGACAGCCTAAGGGACAGACACTGAATAAACGTCTAACACATGTGAGAAATTGGAGGAAGAGCAGCAGTAGTGGTCAACACCCTGGGGACTGGTGGCAACAGGAGAAAAATAATGGTACATCAAGATGCATAGCTGACATTCATGACATCCAGTGCTGCTCGGAAGAGGGAAGGACACGCGGGAACTGACAAGACATGGCGGGGGCGATATGTGAAGAACGGCGTATGACAAGAAAGGGAACCGGTGGGAGGCGCAAAGGACGTGATTCAGACGTTGAGGTATGCAGAAGATGTGCAGGACATGGGTCAGACATTGGGGTATGCCCAAGTCATGCAGGACGTACAGGACGTGTTGGCCGTTGCAGGGCAGATCCTGACGTACAGGATGCAGAGGAGGCAATGGTTATGCGACCGGTATCAGGATGCCAGGCAGGCACATCAGACATAGGATGACCTTTGGCTGATCTACTCGATGCCAGCTTTCCAACAGTGCAAGGAATGTCTACTCGATGCCAATATCCATGCAGTTATGGGCTGTTATGGAAGTGGTATTTCCTGGAGAGGCTATAGTTAGGTGCTGAGCTTGATGCCAGATTCCTTCAGGGTCCTTTGGACACAGCATTCAATGCTTTGGCACCTAGACCCACTCGATCCCAGCTTACCAATGGTGTAAGGAATGTCTACTCGACGCCAATATCCATGGAGTTAGAGGCTGTTATAAAAGTAGTATTTCCTGGTGATGTTATAGCTAAGTGCTGACTTTGACGCCAGATCCCTACAGGGTCCTTTGGACGCAGCATTCAGGGCTTTGGCACCTAGACCCACTCGACGCCAGCTATCTAATAGTGCAAGGAATGTCTACTCAATGCCAATATCCATGGAGTTAGAGGCTGTTATAGAAGTGGCATTCTCTAGCAAGGTTTTGACTAAGTACTAATTTTGACACCAGATTCCTTTAGAGGCCTTTCAGCACAGTATTCAATGCTTTAGCACCAAGACCTACCCAATACCAGCTTTCCAATGGTGCAAGGAACGTCTACTTGACACCATTATCCATGGAGGTACAGGCTGTTATGGAAGTGGTATTTCCTGGCGTGACTATAGTTAAGTGCTGACTTTGACGCCTGATTCCTTCCGAGACCTTTGGACGCAGCATTCAACACTTTGGCACCTTGACCTACCCAACCCCAGCTTTCCAACAGTGTAAGGAATGTCTACCCGATACCAATATCCATGGGGTTAGAGGCTGTTATAGAAGTGGTATCCCCTAGCGAGGTCTTGACTAAGTACTGACTTTGACGTCAGATTCCTTCGGAGCCCTTTGGACACAGTATTCAATGCTTTGGCACCTAGACCTACTCGACGCCAGCTTTCCAATGGTGCAAGCAACGTCTACTTGATACCAGTATCCAAAGAGGTACAGGCTATTATAGAAGTGGTCTTTCCTAGTATAGTTGTACTCACTGCTTCTGTATATTAGCTTTAATAATAAAAACAATTTTAGTATATATATACAGTTTTTGTGACCCAGGTCAGTAGTAGTGTGAGTTCCAATCTTGTGTTTGAGTCCGATAAATCTGGTAGTTTAGTAGATGTCTCCCAACACCAGTGTGACGTCAGGAGACATCTTACACCTTTACTTGTGACATCTGATTGCATCCTGTGTGTTTGGTTGCTATGTCTTGTTGCATCCTGCATGTTTGGTTGCTACATCTTGTTGCGTCCTGTGTGTTTGATTGCTATGTCGGGTTATGTCTCATCTATCCAGGGCTTGGCTGGCTGCGTCCTGACACTGGTTGCCATGCCTGCTCATGTCGAGGATCGCAATTCTCGTTCCGGCGTTCTGTACATCTGATGCACACAACACACAGGACGTGAGCATTTATTTTTACTGATGCATATACTCATATGTGGTAGAATATTAAATTGGAGCTTTTATAGGCAATCGCTATAGCATAGTCCACTTTACACACTAGGCTGTACACGATGCATATGTGGAGAGTATGGGAAGGTCATTATAGGAGTTTAATGAGATGCTGGAATGGTGGTAGAGATCCCGTAGCAACCTGGATGTGTAGATATTTCCATTAGTTTCACCTATTTGTAAAGTAAATATCACTACAATAAAAAATAGAAACTGGATAGCTTAGGCTTGCATGAGTTTACTTAGAAGAAAAGATCTTACATCCAAAATAATACGCACAGATCAGGATCTTCCACCAGAATAGTATGTCAAAATCATACCCCTAGAATCCATATATTTGCTATTTATGCTATCATGATAGAGGGAGTAAGATACTATATGTAGAAGGATATAATTTGTGATTGTGAATGGACTTTACTGTTTTTACAAAACATCACTCATTTAGGAGAACAAGGCCTCCTGTGTGGCAGGGATATTGGGAATATTAGAGCAGGGCCCAGCCTAGGTAATAGATGGAGGGAAGAAAATCTCCATCCCGCTGCACAGTCCAGATAGTGCCTTGTATGAGGTAGGGCAGCGAGGAGAAGCCGGAAGTTGACCCCAGGCCATACAGAGGGCAGGGCAGCAAACGGAAAACCCATCCCGCTTTACTCCATAATAAATACTAATCTTGATATGAGGCTGCTTGGTAGGCCAATGTAAAGGTCTACTAATTATCTAGAATAAAGCAACTTGGAGTAAGAAGATAACTGCAAAAGTATATCAAACTTACATTCTACCATTTTTGAATCAATTCCAATATACTAAGTCTACTCAAACATATGATTATATTTATATTCAATACAATAATACCTCCCTCTATTATTCTTATAATGCAGTTACCGACTGACAAGTCCATAGCCTGAATACCTCTCTTCTACCATGGCCTGCAACCTTACCAGATCTTAACATTATTGTGTCAATTTGAAGATTAATAAAGTCATGGATTAGTGAGCTTCTTTCCTAGTCCCCAAATAATCTAGACATGATTGCTGTAATTAGAAATCAATAGAATAAAATTACCAACTATCAGCTAGATCAGATTCTTAATATGATGGTTGATCACATTGATGTGGTTGTTAGAATCAATAAGAGTCCTATAAAGTACTAGTTTCTTCTATTTCTTTTCCTTATTTCACTCTTACTTGCTTGTATTTCCTTACTCTGACTTTTTTACTTACTTGCTTATTGTCCGAGGACAAAATTAACTAGCTCTGAACAGCAACAGCAATACTCCCTCTCCTCATCATCCTGCTCACTCATTACTTCCTAAAGAAATTGCTCTACACCTACCAAAATCAAACCAATTTACTTGATTCTTTTTTTCAATAAACTATGAATCCTATTCTTTGCAGTCATGCCAAATAGCCAATTTCCTCCAAGCACCTTTCTGAGTTTACAAGGGGATGAATTCTCGGGTTATGCAAGCCTCAGATGACAAATCACCAAATTTCATACTACCTTAACATTCCTCTCAGTACTGTCAAAAGCACATTTGCAAGGAGAGATCAAGAGGGCAAGGAGAATGAAAGTAGAGGAAGACATCCTAAAACTACCAAGTTGCAAGATGATGCTATAGTAGAGGAAGCTCTCAAAAATTGCCATACCAACTACTCTGAGATTGCTGAGTGAGTGGCTTCCAAAGGTTCTGCTAAGACAGTGAAGAGAAGACTTGCACAAAAGCATCTTAAGAAGTGGATGGCACAAGACAGAGTTCATTTGGATGAGGATCTAGCTCAACAGAGATTGGAATGGGCATTAGCTCATAGAAATTGGACAAGACAGATGTAGAGAAGGAAGGCAATATGGAGGGATGAGGTAGCTGTAGAAAAGGGGGGGAGGAAAGAGAAGAAAATGGATATTTAGATACCCAAAGAAAAGTGCAATAAGGATTGTATTGAACCTACTGCTAGGAAAGGAGAGAGAAAGATTAGCCAGATGATGACTGGTTGTTTTTATAGTCAAACTCATGGTCTATTTGTACCTGTTTTTCCTGATCTTACTTCTGCTGGGGGTGAAGTGACTGGAAAGTTAATTATTGATGTTTATGATCAAGATGACTTTCCAGTAATATGGAAGGATATCAAAGAACATGTTGGAGAGGAAGAGGTATTTTTGATCATTGACAATGCTAAGACTCACTTGCCTTTCAGGAGATAGCTCAGGAGGAATAGAATTTCTCCAATGGAAATTCCTCCTTATTCACCAGACCTCAATCCAATTGAAAATATTTAGTCTCTGGTGAAAGACAAGCTTCATAAGCACTATCCTGAGCTGTTTCTCCTGAAGAGTCCTGTCAATGAGGTCAAAAATATTATAGAGAAAGCTATCACTCATTGTTGAGAACTTCTGGACCTAAAGGTTTTTGATACTTTGGCAGAATCAATGGTGGATAGGGTGGAAGCAATTATTAAGGTTGATGGATAGTATACTGAATATTAATTTATACTATGTATTTATATTTTTTAATTCTCTTTTGGGTTTTCATGATAGTAGATTGATGGGGGAGTGTAGTTGTCATCACCAAAGATTTTCCAGCTGTTGACAGCTAGTTAATTTTGTCCCTAAATAATACTTACCTACTTATATACTTACTCAGTTACTCTGTTAGGCATATGGAAATCTGAGACAAAAAGTACACTGACCTCATGGTAACTGTGCACAGACCCTCGATTTACCGAAGCCAACACCCCCCTCTGACTCCCTTATAGAGCCCACACGTCATTAGCGAGATTTCGAGAGTTGAGTCCTATAACTAAATGATCACATCAATGAAGCCCACTTCATAACACCATATACGTCACCACTGTCTGTCTGACCGTATGCTGTTCACAGGATATATGAGTGGAGATCTTTGGTGACATTTGAGAAGTGGAAGAGAAGAATTCCATTGGAGGTACATTGAGATAATAGGCTTTAAGGTTAGGATTTTTAAATGGTAGGCCAAAGGTGATAAGACGTCTCTGGTGAAATACTCTATAAGGATGTCCCAGTAGTGGAGATTATTGAAGACATACCAAATCCACCCATACCCTTCTGAGATCAGCTGTAGGTTGTTTGGTCCTAGTAATAAGACCCTTCTACGGAGGCAGGCAGACTAAGAAGAAGCACGCTCAAATAGGAAGACCTAGATAAGTCAAAGACTCTCAAGATGCTGATATGTCGGGCTCAGACTTGCAATTAGCACAAGGTAGCCTGGCATGAAACTGATCACTTCATGACTGAAGAGACTACTAGAATGATAGTCAACAAGACTAAAGTAATATAATAGTCTATGTGGACAACTAAGTTGAAGACCACTGTTAGGTATAATAAATAGCACAGTCATCTCAATGGAGGAATACAATTTCATAACTGTGAAAGGGTGTGAGAAGTTTCAAGGTCAAATAGTGTTCACACTTATAAGATGCTGGATGTTTGTGTATTAAAACTAGGGTGGTACTTTGGAGGCATAGTAGTTAGAAGTAGTCCGCAAATACTCAGACATGGGATATAAATATCAAAGTGCCTCTCAAGCTTACAGACATCATCAAACAATGGAGAAGAGATCTTATCAATATAAATTTGTTTTATACTTTAATTTTTACTTTACCAATTTTATTGAGATAAGCCTTCCTCGACAGATTCTTTAATCAAAGATTTGGCCTACGTCTCTCAGTTATACTAGAGTTTGGCATCTGCCTAACATACTCACTCTTTTTGATTCTTATCCTTGACCTCTTGTAATATCTTAGTTGTTGTCATATTATGTATTTCTTTAAATATTCATAACACATTCCCATATATTCTTCCTATCTATTTTGGATTTTCTTTATGCTATCTGCTAAGTATTCTTAACCTTATCTTTTAATGGTTTTATTTTTATTTTGATTATTTTATTTGCAAGAGATCCAGTACGAAGATATGAAAAGTGCATAAGAAACAGCCAATAATCTTGTTTCCTACAACTTTTTCAAGTATCATGGGTAGTAGGATGATAAGAAAGGAAAATGCAGGAAACAAAGAATGAGTAGTAATGACTACCTATAATCACGAGAGGTTTCGTTCTTTAGTTCTTACAATTGTAACCGGTACTGATTACTAGTTTAGGATTTTTAGGTATCAGTTGATATTTTTTGTGTTTTGATTCAGGAAATGAGGTGTGCCTTTAACCTGATAGTATCGGTTTGATACTTTATATGTTTGATGTTTGGTTTTGAGTATCGGTTTGATACTCTATATGTTTGATGTTTGGTTTCAAGTATCAGTTTGATACTATATATGTTTGATGTTTGGTTTCGAGTATCAGTTTGGAGTTTTATATGTTTTATGGTACAAGGCTCAAGGTAGTCTAACCAGTGTATTTAAAGGCTGCTATTATTAGAGTTAGAAGAAGCAGACTTCAACAGACAGAGTTTTTAATGTACTTGGTTGAACAGTTACTCTCTTCAGTTCGCTTTAAGAATCTTTAGTTTGAGATCCGCCAAACATCTCAGAGACTTCAGTAGTGGCAATACAGTAAGAAGTCTATTCAACAACCTCAGTTGAAGCCTCTAGACTTTGCTTCGCAATTATCATCTTTGGTAAAGAACAAAGCCCGTTAACCCTATGTTTACTGCATTTATCAAGAGGCAGTTACAACAATATTGTATTCAATCAATAGTCTTAATTTGAACAAAATTTTGATACACACTTTATAAGTACCATACTACAACTTACTAGCTATTAGGCATATTGAAATCAGAGACTAAGTATACAAACCTCTTAGTAGGGTAACTGTACACAGACCCTCAATTTACCGAAGTCAATATCCCTCTCCAGCTCCCTTATAGGGCCCACATGTCATAAGCAAGATTTCAATTATGGCATCTTTTAACTAAAATGTTATATCAATGGAGCCTACTTCATAATACAATATATGTCACCACTGTCTATCCAACTACATGCTGTTTGCAAGATGTATGAGAGGAGATTTTTGACAATATCTGAAAAGTGGAATGGAAGACATCTATTGCAGGTATATTGAGATAGTAGGCTTCAAGGTTAGAGTTCTTAAACTTGGGCCAAAGGTAATAGGATGTTTTCAGCAAAATATCCTAGGAGGTTATCCCAGTAGCATAAGTGACTAAGGATATACCAAATCAACCCATACCCTTCTGACACTGGTTGTAAGTTGGTTGGCATCAGTAATAAGACTCCTCTATCAAGGTGAACAGACTAAGAGAAAGTACATCTAGACAGGAAAGCCTAAATATGTCTAAGACCCATGAGATATTAGTGCATTAGACTTGAACTTACTCTTAGCATAGTTAGCCCAGCCTGAAACTGATCACTGCATAACTGAAGTAACTACTAGGATAATAGTCAATATAACTAAAGTAATATAATTGTTAGGTATCTGGAAATCTGAGGCAAAGTACGCAGACCTCCCAGTAGGGTAACTGCAAACAGAACCCTCAATTTACTGAAGCCAATACCCCCCTCTGGCCTCCTTATGAGGCTCACATATCATTAGTGAGATTTCGAGAGTTGCGTACTATATTTAAAATGCTACAACAATGAAGCCCACTTTATAATACCATATACATCGCCGCCATCTATCCGACTGCAGGCTGTGTACAGGATATATGTGAGGAGACCTTTCGCAACATAGGGGAAGTGGAACGGAAGGAATCCATTGGTGTTAGGCGGACGCCAATCTCTAATATAACTGAGGGACGTAGGCCAAAATCTTTGTTCGGAGAATCTGTCGAGGAAGGCTCGTCTCGATAAGATAAAGGTAAAGTAAAGATTTATGAGGCAAACAATTTAATATTGATAAGATCTCTTCTCTGTTGCTTGATAATCTCTCACCAACTCAAACTGAGTCAATCTTACTTATAGTAGCTAGTCGGTACTTCTAATCCTCCTACTAACTATGTACCACTCACTTTCTTCTCGAGTTCAACTTAAGTGCAAATACTGTTTGCCCCTGAGATCGAGCACACGACTCTACGGCTTAGTCGCAGCTTCCTATTAGAAGCTTCCAATCTTTAGCTCGTATAGACTATGCTGGATACTCTAGACTTAATTGCTATCGTTCCAGTAATCTCTTCCGTTCACGAAGTGATCAAGTTCATATCGGGCTGCCTATGCTTCATGCAAGTAAGAGTCCGATGCGCCAACATCTTATGGACTCTGCTCCAGCTATGGCCTTCTAACTTAGTGTGCTTCGCCTTGGTCTGCCAGCCTCCGCAGAGGCGTCCTGTTACCAGGACCAACCAACATACAGCTGATCTCAATAGGTAGAGTGTTATTGGTCTGTCCGTTATATCATCAACCGCAACTTCCGTATGGGTACTGGGGTCTCCGTCTTCAGTCCTTAATTACTCAACAACCAATCAACCAATTTCTCCCAGATGACTTCCTACGCTCTAGCCAGAGTCTCCTCTATGCTATTGGGAGAAAGTCCCACGGTTGGAGGTCTTGTGCCATCATGCAGAGAGCTCCGAACATGTATGTCCGGTTGGCAGAAAATATCTCATACCAAAATAACTTTGATGACGGTGTGGATTGAATATGTGACCTCTTGATAGATATCACGTGATACTTCCATTGCACTATGAACACGCGAACCCCATAAGGGGGCCGGAGGAGAGTGTTGGCACTCCGGTAAATCGAGGGTCTGTGCACAGTTACCCTACCGTGGGTCTGTGCACATGTCTGGGATTTCCATGTGCCTAACATGAGCTCTCTCCTACTAGGCTTCGCCTCGAATGCCTTGATAACCTTTTATAATTTTCTTCTAAATACATTTTAAGACTCAGTATGGTCAGAGTAAAAAACCTCCCGCATTTACTTGGCCATAGTAGGGAAACCTTTTCCTCACTATCTTGCTTCTGCCCTTCCTGGCATGTCCGGATTTTCATTATGAAAATTCTTCGCAACTTCCTTCACGTTTTCCATCCCAGTAGCAGGCTCCCAGGTATTCTCATCTTCTGAACACCTTTGCCATCAGACGAAGTACCACAGTTCCCGCTTCTCTTGGTAGTGGCCGCATACTCGTTTCCTGTAAGAATGAATCTCACTTCTTACTTTTTTTTCAACCTCCCATTGTAGATCACCGTCAATGTTTTCCGGTTCTCTAGGGGGTTGTTGATGATTATTATGAACTGATTCGCGATAGGATTCCAATAGGGCGACATGGAATACGGGGTGAATGTTCCACCGATCAGATATATTGAGTTTGAAGGCTCGTGATCCGAGTTTTTCCATAATTTGGAAAGGACCGTATAGCTTTGGACTTAGCTTCTTTGATTTCCGTCGGGTCTGAATGTTTTTTGCATTTAATATTACTTTATCCCCGATCTTGAAGTCTGGCTGTTGTCGAGCTTTCCGGTCATAATATTTTGACATTCCTTCCTGTGTCTTTTCTTGTGACCCCCTCGCTTGTTCATGTATCATCTTAATCCAGTTCGCATAGAGTGTTGCTCCTGGATTTTGAGCCTCATGCTCCCTTATCCACTCTGTCTGTGGATGGAAACTGTAGTTCGCATAGAATGGTGACATCCTGTGAGTGTTGGTTGCGGAGTTGTTATAGGCATGTTCAGCTAGCGGTAATAGCTGATACCAGTTATCCTGATCGTAGTTGACAAAACTTCGAAGGTATCCTTCCAGCACTTGGTTGGTATGTTCGGTTTGTCTGTCAGTCTGCGGGTGATATGCCGTCGACATTCTTCACTTAATTTCCGGTGCTTTGCAAAGGAATTCCCAAAATTCTCCAGCAAACTTTGAGTCGATGTCCGCGACGATTTCGGTAGGCAAACCGTGTAGTCTCCATACTTCTTTTAGGAATGCGTTTGCGACATCCTTGGCCATAGCCGACGTCTGTAGTCCCATGAAATGTGCCATTTTCGTGAATCGATCGACTACTACCATTATCTGCGTGCATCCTTGCAACTCTGGTAGTTGTTTGATGAAGTCCACTGAGATGGATGCCCATGCTGTGTAGGGTATTTGCAGTGGTTGCAATAATCCGTACTTAGTGTTTCTAGGCAATTTGTTATGTTGGCATTCATCGCAGGATCGTATGTAGTCATTGACCCATGCCACAAGTCCTTTCCGGTAGAAGTCTCTCCTGATTATTTCCAAAGTCTTTTCTTGTCCGAAATGTCCGGCAACTTTTGCATTGTGACATCCTTCTGCGATCTTGGTGTATAGTGCCCGACTATCTGGTACAAACAGTCTTTGCTTATAATATAGTAGATCGTCGGTTAAGGTCCAGTCCTTGGGAAAATCCTTTCCTTCATCTCGTAACTTAATGAGTTCTTCCCTCCGTTTCCTCCAAGCTATGTCTGACTCGATAGCTGCCTGTATCTCGTTTAAGCATTCAGGATTGAACTGCTTCATACCTTTTTGCAGGATAATAGTGTTTGACATTAGAACTTTTTCAGGTACTTCTGAAATATCATACCAATGTTCGTTGTCTTTAGCCGATGCCTGTAGGTAGCGGATACTAGGTTCCTGTTCCTTAACAATCAAGGATCTTGTCGCTATATCTGTGCTTCTGAATCCCCCAGTTCCTCGATCCGTATCTTCCAAGTCGTCTACTTCCATCATATCTGAGGTATTGACTTTTTCTACCACTAGTTGAGCTATGCGATTGCCCATTCTTATTTGGCAGTCCACATCCTTGTGGTTGAAAAGTACAACTTTGAGTTCGCCGGTGTAATCAGCATCGATTACTCCTGTGCCAGTGGAGATTCCACTTCAGACCGCTAATCCACTTCTCGGGACAACTCTTCCGTAGGTTCCTTCAAGTAGTCCCACAGCTATACCTGTCCTTATCAATGCATGTCCATATTTCACGACAATGTCATCCTCTATGGCATACAGGTCACGTCCTGCCGCCATTCTTGAGCCCTTTGTTGACCAGTATGCATTTTTGCTCAATCTCTTGACCCTAATAATGGGTTCTTTTCCACCTCTTCGAGGTTCCAAATCCAAATCCTTATCTCTATTCCAGTCTTCTCCTTCATCGCCTACCCTCACTACCAGTGATACCAGGAAATCTTCTTGTTTCAAAGTTTTTTGTTCGCGATGTGTAGCTCTCTCCTCAGGACAGTACTCCGGCCATCTGCTTAATGCATCAGGCTTTCTGCCTTTAGTGCCTGGTCGGTATACAATTCGGAAATTGTATTCCACTAGCTTCTGAGCCCATCGAATTTGACGGCCGCTCCAGACTTTTGAGGTGAGGAAGTATTGTGGGTTTTAATGGTCAGTAAAGACTGTAATTGGTTTTTCAGTTTCGATCAAGTAGTGTCTCCATTCTTTAAATACTTCAAGGATTGCGAAGAGTTCTTTATCATGAATCTCATAATTGCGCTCCGCCGAGTTTAAATTTCTGGAATGGAAAGCTACTGGATGTAACCTTTTTTCAAAATATTGAGAAAGAACGCAACCCAGTGCGAAATCGCTAGTGTCGATTTCCACCACAGTCTCTCTTTCTGGGAAGAAGTGATGTAGTATGGGGACAGTTGTGAACCAGTGTTTTAGCTCCTCAAAAGCCGTATCATGCTCAACTCCCCATTTGAAATTCTTAGGATTTCCTTGTAATGTCTTGATTATGGGTTTGCAAATAGCCGAGAAGTTTTTGATAAATCATTGGTAGAAGTTAGCGAATCCAATAAAGACTTGTACTTCTCTAACTGGCTTACGTGCTTTCCAAACCATTATGGACTCCACCTTGCGGGTACTCCTAGACACCCCATCAACTGCTACTATATAGCCGAGGAATTCTACCTCAGTGGCATGGAAAGTCGATTTCTTTAGCGATACCGCTAATTGAAAGTTTGATAGACTTTGTAAAACTTTCTTCACCGCTTCAATGTGTTCTTCTTCATCCTTTGAATAGATGAGAATATCGTCTAGATAACACACCACTCCAATATCCAAGTATTCTTTAAGTACTTGGTTCATCATATCTTGGAACGTTGCGGGAGCGTTGACTAATCTAAATGGCATAACCTTATATTCATAATACCTATATCTTGTCTGCAAAGCCATTTTCCATTCATCGCCTTCCTTAATCCTAATCAGATGGTAGCTATCTTTCAGGTCTAACTTGGTGAAGATCTTTGTGCCAGCTACTCTATCCCTGAGTTCGGACATTAGTAGAAGGGGATGTTTGTTGAGGATAGTAATCTTATTAAGATTTCGGAAATCCAAAACCAAGCGTAGTCTTCTATCGGGTTTCGGTACGAATAATATAGGTGCTCCTGCAGGAGATTGACTTCGAGTAATCTTTCCCTGCTTAATCATTGTTTCCAAGTATTCTCATAAAGCCTTCAGTGGTTTTTCCGATAGTGGATATATTGGCCCCCAGGGCTGAGTTGATCCTGGAATCAACTTGATTTCGTGATCGAATGTCCATCTTGGGGCCAATCTTTCTGCCGTCTTAGCTTCAAACAAATGTTTGTAATGCCAATATTCCTTCAGTAATGATTCCACTTCCACAGTATTTTCTATGGCTACGATTTTTTCTGATGCGGCATGCATTAGGATCCCACGCAACGGATTTGTCATATTCGTACATATCCGCTATTCCTTCATGTTCTTCCACACAGCTTTCACAACATTTTACGGAGAAGGTACAATTTTCCACATCCTCTATGTGGGACACTGGGTGTTCACGATGCCACCAACCAAACGGAATTATCATTCCATAGTGACCTGCCTTAGCCACTTCACACAACACTTTAGAGATGTGTCGATTTTTCCCTATTTCCAATTTAATAGGGAGAGTGTAACACTTCCCTCCTGAGGCGGCTGATTATCCGTCAAAGCCTAAGATATCAACTGCATTGTTGTGTTCTACTGTAGGAATGCGTAGGTCTTCAACTAGGTCCTTATTGATAAGGAACACATTGGATGCCGAGTCTAACAAGACCTTAACTTTGTATCGCTTATGGTATATGTGGAGGTAAGCGATCCCCTCCGGACAGTTGTATCGTTTTAGTTTTGGAGCGTTTAACTCCACGCACTTAGCGCGAATAGGGTTTTCTTGGTTCTTTCGTTTAGGCATCATGGGTGTTGGATGTATGTAACAAGATATTTGTTACTACACCTGCGTAGTTTCGACCATTGAGGTCTCCTCAGACAAACTAGTAACTTTTTAGCTCTAACAATCTGGGTCTACATACTAAGCGGCATTTCACTGTTACGCAATTGCACACCACTAGTTTTCAGGCTGGATGCCTTCTCCCGACACACCAGACCTAGGCTCATAGCTGATTTTCGGGCAGTTATTAGCCATTTTACTCCCCTGGTGTGGGGTTCCCGCTTTCACTGATTCTTTTCCTTAGGTTTTCGGTTATCCGTCCAGCTCCCTCAGAGGGGCCTTGCGCACTAAAGCGGTACGTCCCTATCCTACACTCTGGCCAAAAGGCAAGATAGTACATATGTATAATACGACTCAGACTCATGTGGTAGATGGAATGGCCCGCGTCGGTTGTCCTCCTGTCGTGTATTTGTTATCAGGTAGATCTTGTATTGCTATGTCCCAACTTCTTCGGTATAGTAACTTGCTCGCACACAGGTAGCAGGTAACTACCTGGTAACTCGCAGAACTTCGTACTGTTAGCTCCCAGGCTATGTGGGCATGTTGACTATCCTCCCTTTCGATCAAGACTTTCCATATATTGATTCTTGTGTTCGAGCTCATAAGTCCCTCGTGGGGTCTTTTCACTTAGAGCCTACTTGGATCAATCCTAAAAGGAGAGACTCGCTTTGTGCCACTTTGATCATTTTGAGTTTCAATTCCCGTAGTTGCACATGGACTACCCGATCCCCATCGTGGTCAGTACCCAATACACCCCAGCCAAAGGGGGCTCCCATTTCAATTCCAGCTCCATATGGACGCTGAATACCCAATCTCTGTAGCCGTTGGTGCCAGTGAACTGACCAAGGTCAGTTCTTCGTCGTCCGCCAGTTTTCAGATCTTATTTACTCATCTTGGTTGCTAGGCAGAAGCGACTCTGCATGCTAATTTCGGCTTTACGATATCCGACCGTGCACGACAAATTCCTATTTTTATCAGTCTTGAACTGACCGTTGCTACTGATATATGTGCGTCTCCCCAATACGTCTGGTAGGTATGGTTTTTCTTTCCACAATGTGTACAATCTCCCTCTCTCCTAAGAGTGTCTATCACACTCTGGGGAATACCGGTATGAGCCTCGCCGAAGTTCATATGAGTGGTCTTCGCTGCACCGCCCAACCTCTTCCTAGGCTTTTCCGGCTCGTTGTCCATTTTCCTCTTTCGTGGTGTGGCTCCACCTCCTTTGACCTAAGATTTAGTTTCCCTTTGTTGCTTCAGTTTAGTGTCCTGTCGGTCTTTTCTTTGGGCTTCGCCGGTTTGTCTCGCCCAACCTTTTTCTCTGGCCAGAAGTCCTTCTTCTGACCGACCGCACAGCCTTAGCGCCTCTTCCCATTTTTGATCAGTTGTATACCGCATGGCCGACAACCTGCGAACAATTTGTTTTGGAAGTTTATCTTCTACTTCCTGCCTCCAGGACTCTCTGGTCATGTGTGCACAAATGTTATGGTTATGCATGATCAGCAGATAATGCTCAATACTACTGTCGTACTCAACTAGCTTCATTGCTCGTAGCGCTAGTCGTTCAGCTTCCACCAGGGCAAATCGTTTGATCATACCGTATTCGACACGAGTCCATGTAGCCAGCTCTGGCTGCCGGGTTTCCCCTTGGAGTCCGTCCATAGCCTTCCTGTACCAAATAGTATAAGGGAGTACTATGTCTCCTCTTGTACAGCTGAGCGCATATATGACTCTTTCCCCTGCGTCGTCCTAGATTCGCGGGTTTCATTCGAAGTAGTTGGTGCATTGTAAAATCCACACCTATATATCTTGTGCGGGTTTATCCTCAAAGAATAGGGGTGGCTCTGATGGTCACTTGATGTTTAGTACCATTGCGTTGGCAACAGTTTCTGCCATGCCAGACTGTTCTGGTATTTGTCCTTGCCTTCTCTGGCTAGGACTTCCTCTCCTTCTTCCTCTCTCATCATCATAGTCATTATCGTCTCTGGGATCTCCAGGGTCACCTCCCTGAGCACCTGAGGGGGATGCATCAGCAGCTTCTTTGCCTTTTCCCTTATCCCTCTGGGTAGGCGAAACGTAGTATTCTTAGTCATCAGTTTCCTGGATGGCCGGTAAGGGTGCAGGCCCTGCAGCCTCAGGACTTGGTACGGTAGCCAACATCCTATTTATGGACGTCGTTAATACATTTAGGGTATTATTCGTCTCATTATTCTACTGCTGTTGCTGGTCTTGTGACCTGAGAATCTCTGCTTGGCGAGTAGTCTGATCTAGGTGCATTTGTCCTAGAGTACAGTTGACTTCTCTTTCCCGCATGGTGCATTGATTTCAGAATTCTAGGAATTCCGCCCTTAGGTTGATGACCATTTGTTCCAACGTTTAGTCTCGGGCTAATGCCACCTGGCTTTCTTCCCCGTTATCAGAGTACTGAGTACTCCACTCAACAAAGTTTTCTGACTTGGTGGAACTCCACTCGAAGTCCGGACCATACCAGGTACGATATATGCTATTGAATTGATCCCTCGTTGGGATCCCGAAAGGTATTGTGAACCACGAGAGTTCTGTGACAAACCCTTCTTCGATTTCGAATAACTCACTGTCGAAGACTTCTTCGAATGTCTGAATGTAGATGGAATGGTGAGGAGCTTCGAAAATGTAGTCGAAGTCTGAGGTGAGGGTGGAGTTTGAAGTGAACTCGTATTTCATATAGTGAGCCTTGGTAATAGGTGAACTATCAATATACTATTAGGTGGACGCCAATCTCTAATATAACTGAGGGACGTAGGCCAAAATCTTTGTTCGGAGAATCTGTCGAGGAAGGCTCGTCTCGATAAGGTAAAGGTAAAGTAAAGATTTATGAGGTAAACAATTTAATATTGATAAGATCCCTTCTCCGTTGCTTGATGATCTCTCACCAACTCGGACTGAGTCGATCTTACTTATAGTAGCCAGTCAGTACTTCTAATCCTCCTACTAACTATGTACCACTCACTTTCTTCTCGAGTTCAACTTAAGTGCAAATACTGTTTGCCCCTGAGATCGAGCACACGACTCTACGGCTTAGTCGCAGCTTCCTATTAGAAGCTTCCGATCTTTAGCTCGTATAGACTATGCTGGATACTCAAGACTTAATTGCTATCGTTCCAGGAATCTCTTCTGTTCACGAAGTGATCAAGTTCGTATCGGGCTGCCTATGCTTCATGCGAGTAAGAGTCCGACATGCCAACATCTTATAAACTCTTCTCCAGCTATGGCCTTCTAACTGAGCGTGCTTCCCCTTGGTCCGCCAGCCTCCGCAGAGGGGTCCTGTTACCGGGACCAACCAACATACAGCTGATCTCAGTAGGTAAGGTGTCATCGGTCTGTCCGTTGTATCATAAACCGCAACTTCCGTATGGGTACTGGGGTCTCCGTCTTCAGTCCTTAATTACTCAACAACCAACCGACCAATTTCTTACAGATAACTTCCTATGCTCTAGCCAGAGTCCCCTCTATGCTATTGGTAGAAAATCCCTCGGTCGGAGGTCTTGTGCCATCATGCAGGGAGCTCCAAACATGTATGTCCGGTTGGTAGAAAATATCTCATACCAAAATAAATTTGACGACGGTGTAGATTGAACAAGTGACCTCTTGATAGATATCACATGATACTTCCATTGAGCTATGAATGTGCGAACCCCATAAGGGGGCCGGAGGGGGGTGTTGGCACTCTGGTAAATCGAGGGTCTGTGCACAGTTACCCTACCGTGGGTCTGTGCACATGTCTCGGATTTCCATATGCCTAACAGTTGGAGGTGCATTGAAATAATAGGCTTCAAAGTTAGGCTTTCTAATTATGGACCGAAAGTGACAGCGCATTTCTGACAAAGTACTCCAAGAGGATGTCCCAGTAGTAGAGGCTAGTAAGGACATACCAAATCCACCCATACCCTTCTGAGATCAGCTGTAGGTTGGTTGGTCCTAGTAATATGATCCTTCTATGGAGGCAGGTGGACCAAGGGGAAGCATGCTCAGATAGGAAGACCTAAATAAGTCAAAGACCCTTAAGACGCTAACAGGCTGGGCTTCGACTTGCGATTAGCACTACGTGGTCCAGTATGAAACTGATCACTTCATAACTGAAGAGACTACTGGAACAATTGTCAACAAGACTAAAGTAATATAATAGTCTATGCAGATAACTCAGTTGAAGGCCACTGTTTGGTATAACAAATAGCACAGTCATCTCAATGGAGGAATACTATTCCATAACTGTAAAAGTGTGTTAGAAGTTTCAGGGTCAAACGGTGCTCGCACTTATAAGATTCTGGACATTTGCATATTAAAACCAGAGTAGTACTTCGGAGGCATAGTAGTTAGAAGTAGTCTGCGAACACTCAGACGCGGGATATAAATATTGAAGTGCCTCTCAAGTTTTACAGACATCATCAAGCAACGGAGAAGAGATCTTATCAATATAATCTTGTTTATACTTTAATATTTACCTTACCTAATTATTGAGATACTCTTCCTCAACAGATTCTCTGATTGAAGATTTGGCCTACTTCCCTCAGTTATACTAGAGTTCAGTATCCACCTAACAATAATAGTCTATGCAGTCAACTAAGTTGAGGATGTCTATTTAGTGAATCAAATAGTGTAGTTATTTGTTAGGTGGAAGACAACTCTAGTATAACTAAGACTTAGGCCAAAATCTTTGATCGAAGAATTTGTCAAAAAAGGCTCATCTAGATAAATAGGTAAAATAAAGATTTTAAAGTGTAAATAATTTTATATTGATAAGATCTCTTCTCTATTGCTTGATAATATCTGTAAAGCTCAGGAGGTACTTCAATATTTATATCCAGTGCCCAAGTACCCATAGACCACCCCTAACCACTACGCCCCCAAAGTACCACTTTGGCTTTAGTGAGTAAACATTCATAATCTTATAAGTGCCAATACTGTTTGACCCTGAAACTTCTCACCCATTTATGATCTCACAATAGTATTCTCCTGCTAAGATGACTGCACTACTTATTTTACCAAACCGACATCTTCAACTTAGTTGACTGCATAGACTATTATATTACTACAGTCTCATTAACTATCATTTCAGTAGTCTCTTCAGTCATAAAGTGATCAGTTTTATGCTAGGCTATCTATTGTCAATGGCAAGTTCAAGCCTGATGTACCAATGTCTTATTGATCTTTGACTTATCTAGGTTCTCCTATCTGAACATACTTCTCCTTAGTCTACCTGCTCCTATAGAGGAGTCCTATTACTAGGACCAACCAACCTACAGCTGATCTCAGAAGGACATGAGTGGATTTGGTATATTCTCAGTTACTTCCACTACCGGGGCATCTTTCTAGAATATTTCAATGAAAATGTCCCATCACCCATAGTCCAAGTTTAGGAAGCCTAATCTTGAAGCCTGCCAACTCAATGCACCTTCCACAGAATTTTTCCATTCCACTTCCCTGATGTCACTAAAGGTTTCCACTCATATATCATGTAAACAGCATGCACCGGTTGGACAGATAGCAGTGGTGTATATAGTATTATGAAGTAGGCTTCATTGATATGACATTTTTGTTCCAAGACCCAACTATCAAAATCTTGCAAATAATTTACAAGTCTCGTAAGGGAGCTGGAGGAGAGTATTGGCTTCGGTAAATCAAGAGTCTGTACACCATTACCCTACCATGAGGTCTGTGTACTACTCTCAGATTTCCATATACCTAATATCATCTCAGTAGAGAAATACTATTCCAAGACTGATAAAGGATATAAGAAGTTTCAGGATCAAACAATGTCATGACTTATAAGATTCTGGAGATTTGCATATTAATGTCAGAGTAGTACTTTGGAAACATATTAATTAGATGTAGTCTGTAAATAGTCAAACATGAGATATAAATATCGAAGTACCTCTCAAGCTTTACAGACATCACCAACCAATGGGGAAGAGATCTTATCAATACAAAATTGTTTACCCTTTAAATCTTTACCTCACCTATTAATTAAGACGAGCCTTCCATGACAGATTCTCCAATTAATGGTTCAGCCCAAGTCTCTCGATTCATACTAGAGTTGGCTTCTGTCTAACACTAGCATCTGATCCCTGCTCCATACCATGAATTTGTGATCTACCCTTGTACCATTCACAAGCAATGTTATAAAAATTGAATATTCTGATTCAATGGAAGAATGAGATACTTTGCCGCAAATGTTAAGTTCCTTGGTATAATAACAAAAAGGGGCCGCGAGTATGAAACGGTGATGATATTTTCCCACTCCCACTTCATTAATATTAAAAAAAATAAGGATTGCGCACTAATGCAAAACCAGCAAGTGGCCAGATGCGAAAAGCGTTATAAACACCCCACCCTTATCTATCACACTCCCAAGATATGCCGCATGCCCTCATCCCTTCTCATTCGAGAGTTCTCCGCGGCTACCAACGGCTATAGAAATCGGCGAATAGATGGTGTTCACCGATATCCTCTTATCTCCACACTTCGGTATCGCCGTACCCCAGAAGCTTGCATATCGGTCTTAAAGTGCACAGTATTCCGAAAAACGCGTGGATATCATCTGAGGTATTATTTTTTCATAAAGCCCATTGTACGCCCTGCTGTTCCTTTAATTTGCCAAATCCCCCACTTTCAGCTATCTATCTGCTTTCACTTCTGCGCCGACGCCCATCCACATCCAAAAAACCAACCCACAATTTCCTTAACCCTTCCGGAATTCATCAAGGTGTTTTGCCTCTAGCTAGTGGCCTAAATATCTTGTTTGTAGAGGCAGTCTAAGACAACTAGCTACCGTAGTATATTTGATCCCCCTTCTCTCCCATCTATCACTATGTTCGAAGCGTATAGGCAAATGCTTTCCCAGTTTCTCGGAACCATTTACGGCACCCGGCTATCCCAAAGCACGGTCCAAAAGAGTCCATCACGCCCTCTAGCGACAGGCCCGGTGTCCATATACCGAATTAGCGAGATATATCATATATCCGCTGGAGTGCTAAGTGCCAACCACTCGGGGCCAATACCCCCTCCATCTCTTATAGGTCATCCAGCCATCCCTGGACATTCTTCAACCTTTGTAAGAGCAGCACTACCTAGCCATCACCACTACCCATACTGAACTTTCTACCTTACCCATTCGCTGGGTTGTGAACGATACCGCCAGTGACCTCCCAGCAGAAATAATGATTCTGCTAAGTTTATACCCTGGGTACATATTCATACCTCCTCCCTCGCCTCAGTAAGTGGCTCCAGCGCAGTCAATGATAAAAGGTCTTCAACCACCCTAGCACTAGAATTAACGACATCTTCAGCCCCTTTATCCAAGCTTTGTTCCCAATTGGAAGACGACTCTTCACTAGGCGAGTCAACTGAATCGTGTCTATCAAAGTCACTCTACAACCTAAAATATCTTCCCGAGCATCCAAGTCTTTCGATAACCCAGCACCCCTGCCGCCCCGTTGAACTATACAGCTGGGTAAATTCACAGGTAAGTCACAATACCAGCAAACAGAATTCTGTCATTTCTTCCTTTTGATGCCGGCCAACTACCTGAGTATGGCTCTCAGTTTCCCCGAGACCCAAGCTCAAGTCCTAGCGTAACTCAGAGCAGACTCTCATTAACCCAGATGCTTCTCCTAACCCCATTTCCCGAGGCACAGGCATCCTCCCACACTTTTCCTAATGACCCTTTATTTTACCTCTCCAGGTCTTCTTCTCATCTTTTAACAGCACTCACTGACCCGGCTAGCAGCTTCTGGCAATTTCACGGTGAGTAAGCACACGTTTTATACCGAATTGCATCGTACTCTATATGAAATACCGCTGGGCCCTACCCCATGCCGAGTGATACGTCATGTTTCATGCCAAACGAGTGCTATATCAATTGACCTCAGAAAACTACCAAGATCAAGATGATACCCCCTATCCAATACGGGGAATACACCACACTATCCGATAAAGTAGATAATTCCACACATCCCGGAATAGGTGCCTCAATAAGCCAAATTCTAAGGTATGCACTTCTTTCAGTTCAGGCAAAGAGGATATGATGAATTAGCCACAGCCATTAACACAACCATTATCTAATCGGGACCCCAGACCGGTTGGTTAACGAATCCAGACGCGTTGGTCCCGTCGGTGTTGGTGTACCGGGCGCTCATGCCGTGGCTGGGGCAGTTACTTAGCCTCGTGGAGAATTCTACAGCACGGGCACGGCCCGTTAAGCTACCCAAAGACAAATACTACCATACCTCTAGTACCCCAAATCCACCGGCGCTTCGCCTAATTCTACGCCTCTAATGGCGCCATGCACTCGCGGTTAATCTACAAGACAATTCACTCAGGTTATTGCCTCAAAGCCTGCGGCAATAAATAACTCAAATATGCCGGTCAAACTGAGTCCTAAGCGGCGCTTCTTTTGCTAACCAACGCACCGGCAACTCCCGATCTTAGAAACGCGCAACTGAAATATTTCTAACGCGGGCCAAAACCAAGAGAAAGCCAGTCTCTCTCTCTGCCCTGCCTTTCAAACATCTCGCGACACATCTAGGTTGCAGAGATCCTTCGGACAAAAAACACAACTTTCGCCATTACGGCCTCGGCTAGGTTGTATCACCTTGGGGGCAGTTATCCTAGATAATAAGGAAGCCAGCTGCCCGACCCCCTGATCTTTCCATATCCCACCTCTCCATCAGAATTAAATGTGGATGGGGAGGGGAGCGGCCCGCTATCTGAGATCAAGAACTCTCCCCCCGCTCTGCTTTGTCCCCTGTTGCCACAGCAAGAGCACCTCTAGGGATCAGTGTGGAGGGGGGGATCGCTCACGCTTCGTGGGGGGGGAATCGGTGGGCGTTGGGCGTAAGGCTCGATACCAATGATTCAGAATGCAAGTTTCTCATTTCGCTGCCCAGCTGGTGGCTTTTGGAATCTAAGGCCACCGATCCTTTACATCCATAACATGCATTGTCAGCCCGTTAAGGCGTATTGCCGTCCTCAGGGTATGTCCTACCCCTGCTTTTGACACGCCAGGCGTTGAAAAAAGTAAAGTCGTGTATATCACGACACCTGTTGGTTCCTGTTGTATCACAGTTGAGATATGGTGTCATAGGAACCTTCCGTCCCTTTGGGTTACGCGATAGGATACTCCGAGTTCGATTGCCAGTGCCCCGCGACAAGAAACACCGCATGGGTAGGAAAAAATAAACATGCTCCGGGTCCAGCATTTTGTCGCTCGTATCAAGCATCATACACGGGCAGCTTCAAACCCAAAGCCTGTTTCCACCAAAAACAATACAGGAACTTTACGGGACGGAACTCCACTAAGTCCGGAGAGAATTCCTGATTGGGGTGATTGCTGCATTTTTCCACTTTAAGAGGACAAGCGGAGGTAACTTCGTTAATACCAGGTTTGCTTTTCTCCATCAAGGGGAATCCCAGATTGCTCACAGGGAGCTTTTCTCCAATCAAAAGCAATCTCCAGGTGCAGCTCTTGGCCTCGAAAATAGCTTGGTCGCCGACTACCGGCACAGTGGTATGATTGAGGCCGGACAGAAACATGCAATGAAGGCACAGAATCAGTAGCTACAGAGTAAGCGGCACACATTATGGCATGTCAGCCAATCCAACCCAGTCCGGGGCTCGGGACTCCCAAGCACAACCGCCACGTTCACGGAACCAGAACGCATTCTCAGAATCAAATGAAAGTGCTGCTCCCTAGTTTCTTTCCTCACCAAATAACCAACAAAAAGACCGGAAGATACGATACACCCCAGCGCAGTGCCGTGCATCCGTTTAGAATGTTTAAAACTTGAAGCTTTATGACCACGATCACCCCACCAAATAAGAACATTACCGAAAAGCTTCGAACCCAAGTTTTTAATATACGCCTGTAACAACCAGATACTCAAGTATAGCCTCGATCGATGCCAGCTAAATATGCAGTATCATCAGCAGCAGGGGTTATACCACGTGTCAAGAAATGGGCGGGCCATATCGGAGGGCTTAAGCTAATCTTGTAGGCTTGTTATTCCAGTCCGCCGAAGGAATTGTATAACGCTTTGTTTGATAGATGATAAGGAGAGTTATGGGTCCGCGCACGGCCTTCAGATGGATGTCACGCGCAATTCAAAATCCATGGAGAGAAAAAATGTCGTTTCCTTTCTCCCGGGCCCCTTCCCCCGACCCATACCCGACATGGGCTTAGGGGCCGGCTAAATGATTTGAGAAACGATCTATCCGTTTCTTCATTTCTTTTTGCTACTCGGGGCGGGAACGAGCACCCTGGTGGGCTCTTGAGGATTTCGAAAATATCGGTCGGAAGTGTAGATTGCGACCCACACAGATTCTTTAGAAAAACTCTTAGAACGTTGACCCGAATACCTCTTTCTCACGCCAAATAATCACCACTTTGTTCTTCTATTGCTTGTGTTCGTCGTTTCTTTCCCCTCACCAATGATTCCTTTTTCGATCGAATTGTTAAGTAGTTCGGGGGCAACACGTGTGAGTTCTGACTCTTGCCCAAGTTTGTCATTCGAGTGATACCTTGTGCATAACACCAGCTCGCCATTCGACGTGGTTCTATAAAGAGTGGTGTCAGTTAGTTATGCATAATGGGGCAGTTCTTAGAACTTCAATCACAGTACACGAAGGCGTGAGAAAAAACCCTCAGTTATCACATGGGCATTTAGTGAGAAATCTTAAATGACTAAGAAACATGACAAAGCTTCTGCCACCAACGGCGCCAAGAAAAAGAACCAACTTTGTTCCTCAGCGCGCGGTTAAAGGAAAAAGTAAAAGCAAAGCATCGATTCCACCCTGTTTCAAGATTTTCCGAGTTTACCGCACTCAAGTTGCCCTCGCCCTTACTTTCCAGTTTTTTTCCTTTTTTTTTTTTTTTTTCCTTTTAAAATCCCATGATATTGCTCACTGCTAAGCCTCCCTCACGGCAGCTCATAGGTAGGATCTCGCTTTTAAGTTTTCGATGCCGAATTTCCCTCCTGTGTTATATAGCAGCGTAGAATTGGTAGTACAACCGTGAGTTATCAGGGCGGTGAGTAGAAAGTGGGTACCGTACGATAGGTACCGTATTAACTCGAAAAATTGAGTATCTCCGTGCAGGGTTCTAATCTCCGTTTTGAAACAAATGCTCCCTAACACAGCCTAGTAGTCGACAAAAAAGGAATAGGGAGATGGCATTTACTTCAGCTTACCGGCCCAACAGTGGCTCGCGAGATATTCCTATTCCTTTTTTGTCGACTACTAGGCTTTGTTAGGGAGCATTTGTTTCAAAACGGAGATTAGAACCCTGCACGGAGATACTCAATTTTTCGAGTTAATACGGGTAGTAGGAAAGGGAGAAAGTTAAAAGTTTCTCGATTGGGAGGTCGCCTTCATGGGATGTCACTCCTTGACCCTTAATCTACTTTGGAAACCATAACTTGCAATGTGAAACGACGTCCGGTAGGTTAAACCACCGAACATGCAGCGGCCTCGGCTTTCTCAGCCCAAATTGACTGCTGGATCGCTAGATGTCTTTTCGATTCGGGGTTTGGATCCCGGGCAAGTGGTAAATGTCGCGGGCGCGTTGTCGAGTCTTGGCTTTTGCGGGCGGGCCTAGGTGTGCATTGCTCTAACAGCCATAGAATTCCTTTCTTTTTCCTCCGTCCCATTCTTTTTCCCTAATCAGTACATGGCCTTGGGCTCCTCCGCTTCTTTCGCCTCCGCCTTCCCTGAGCTTTTAAAAAAGCCGGCACGTGTTATTAAAGTTTTCCCACTTAACTGTCATTTAGCCCGCTGCCCCGAATAAAGTTTTTCAGGGCTCCTAATTTGGTTGCTAAAAAGAAAGTTTTGGGTTGACTACAAGGAAGATACTTGTAGAGATACTATTCTCTTAGGGTATAGCTACAAGTAAGGGACCCAGATGGGTTTCTGTTTTTTTCTTCCTCTCGCACTAAAGTTTCTGAGATTCTCGGGAGCACGGACATTTGTACGTACAGATAGATATTGCTAAATGGGGGAGCCCCTGGCCCCCGCAGAGCTTAAAAATTTCCTTAAAAAACTCAAACGGGGCGCATGAAAAGAACTTGCCGTAAGCCACAAAAGTCACGTTACTCGTACAGGTAAAGTACCGGTAAGCGGGTGAGAGGCACCAATTGCCAAGGAGGATGAAATGATCCCGGTAGCCAACGTGCGGGATCGTTACTCCCCCTTGGCACTTAAAGCCTCCCAATTGCACACTCTGCCCCGGGGTAACGTGACTTTGGGGCTTGCGCATCAGGCGGCAGAATAGTGGCTTTTTTCCCGTGGATATCGCCGCCGCCCGGAAATCATGGCCCCAAATCTACTAGGCGTAGTACATTACAGTACCATAGGTTATATCTCGTCGATGGTACTTGTAGTGCCGTTGGCCGTTCGCCAAAGAGTGGGGGCAATCGGGAGGTGATAGCGACTCTCCGGGGAATTATGTGCCAAGTCGTAGGGCTGACCAGGCAGCTTTTCAAAGACGGAGGTTCTTCCCTGTCTGTCTTTGATCGCGATGGAACAAATTCCCCCTATAGATACCGTACGGGATCGAATGGGATAGAATTGCGTTAGAAAAATCACAAGTTTCATCTAGATATGCTTCCAGCAGATTTTTACATGTCATGTGTTAGGGGGTTTACTCTTTTCCTGCTGGGTTGTCATCAGATGCGGTGCCGTTCGTCCGGGGAAGTTATATTTACGGATTTTCCCTCATTGCGCATCAACGGTGATACGGTTCTTTGTGTGATAGCCAAAAAAAAAAAAACCCCGTTATTGAAGTAAGCTGCATTAGTGATCCTTGTCGAGAATCATAATGGTATCCTCAGACTATCATAACAACCGCTGAAAAGGGTTTATATATCCTGATGAATTCTAACTTAAAGTCTTCCCGCTAATACCATGTAGGCAAGGTGTGAAGCCCTGAGCGCTTGCTCCTGATGTGATTTCCCGGTTACATTTTCTCTCACAAGCACGCGACAATTGCATGCATATACCCCCCCCCCCTTCACCTTACTTCCGACCCATCTCCAAAAACTAGGATTCTCAGAGCCGCCACTTACATTCATCAGTTAAGATTCCCTAGTTCTATCAGTCAGATAGGTAGTTCCAAATGTATGTCCCCAAACCCTCACGGGTAACTTAACCTGCATCCCATCGGGAATCCTCCATGAGGAAACAAAGGTGGGGACGAAGGTGCCAGGCAGTCTACCAATGGTTATAAGCAGCCACTCACATAGTTGTTCTGCGACGTTGTACCGGTAGTAACGTGCCATACAAGCGCTGCTCCATGTTAGCTCCCGCGAGTGAAAACTCATGACTGGACCACCAAATAAGCAAGCAACTTGGAATAGTGTTTTGCGACCGATAAAAACGCTCGACTAGAACTTAGTAGATGATCTCGCTGCATGACTCCACTCTCTACTGAACTTTTTTTTCTTTCCCTTTTCTCCGTAAGACTGTGTTTAATGAGGGGTGAGTGCTCTAAATCGTCATGGCCATCCCCTTTTGCAAGCAGTAGCAAACAGTCCAGGAACTTGGTCAGGCTGAGAAAGTAGCTTAAATCCCATGTGCACAGGGGCCAGACAGCAATTGTTTCCGGCTTTGTGGTGTATGACACTAGTAGTTCGTGTCGAACAAATCAAAGACTAACAATGTGATGTGAACCCATATCCGCTGAAAATTCCCCAAAGTAGTGTCATGATTCTCACGGAACCCGTAGCGCTAGTGTTTTATTCTTGTCCACTATAATCCCACGTATAGCTGTCCAGGGTGCCTTGCCTGCGTTGATGGAGTGTGGCCGTCTCTGATCTGACTACTCCCTGTTTCCGGAACCGAAGCTGCTCCTGCCACCTTAGAGCACTACAAAAGACTACATACATTTACCGTCCCTACCTTGCTGCAACCTTGGGATCTCTTGGGAAACGAGTGAAAGCCGAAGGATTTCTTGCCGTTTTACCCTTGATAAATGTAGCAATTTGCAGAATTGACAAGAAAAATATTCACCATTTGAGGTAAAGCTTTGTCCCTACGGGCCGTTCTAGACTTCAAAAAACAGAAGTTAGCCTTGGAAACCAACAATAATACCAGTGATCTCTGCGCAATCTAGATATAATGCCACGTAATAGCCTGAGATGTTTCTAAGACACAATGAAGGGGGGGTTTTTTTTTTCAGCTCTCTCCCGCTCCTCAAGAGTTTCTAAAGTCCCAATACCTATGCTCTGTTTCCAGTTTACCAGGGGGTACAGTAGGTATGCATTTTTCTTCACAGATTTGCCACAAACTTCGGATCTAGGCAGCAAGGTTTTTTCTCTCTTTGTGAATTATCCCCCCATCCCCCCCCATCCTCACCCCCTCATTCTACCTTATCATACTGTACTGCACCCCACGCTTTATTTCCTTTTCATCGGGTTTGCAATATTCAGCTGTATATGGAAAGTTAAGCTAGGGCCATGCTTCCCTCAAATCCGTTCAAACAGTTCAAAAACACTAGGACCCCATACATTTGACCCTCCATAACCCCCTCCTAATGTTGGAAACCTGCTGTCTAGGTGGTGCTCTCTCTCCCTTCTGCCCAGTTTTCCGAAAGTTTAATATATGAAAAGACAGCGTTCTGGGTTCCGCGGGAAAGCGGGGAAGTGACAATGAACTTGGATTTAGCATCCCCTTGGGAAGAGATCGCGTGCGGTTTCTGTGTCCAGCTAAAGAAGTTAATTACCACACTGTTTACAACAAGAAATGTAGGAAATATTTGCTCCCCACACCCTTTTACTCGTACGATACCTGCAGTCTGTGTACTATGAGACAGTGTAAAGGGCCTCTAGACCTCGAGGGGTTGGAAAAAAAAAAAGAGAATAAAGCCGTGATAAAGACTCCGTTAGACATTTATCACATCATAACAATACAGATATGTTGTAATGAAAATTCAAAATAGCATATAATAATTATTATGCAAATAAAAAAAATTCTAATATAGATTTACATATCATACATACACGACAAATTTCCTACAACTATGAGAGGGAAGGAGTAAAACAAAAAAAAAAAAACAATCATGATATTATTATGATACAACACTTCCTACAGAGTAGGTGTCAAAGTATTAATATATTGTTTAGAAATTTATACTATCAAAGCCACTTTTATGAAAGCAAAGTGGTATCATATGCTAAATAGTGCCTAAGTTAATAGCTACGGTAATCAATATGTACCGACCAAGGACTTATAGGAAGTAAGAAATAATAAGCTTTAGGCCATTATACACAGTATGGTTATGCGTAAAGTAATTACCCTTTTCTGAAATTATTTTATTAGACTTTTTTAGATTCTTTTCTTCCCCAAGTCCTCTCCGACCACCAACCGCCATGAAACTGCCACGTGTAAAACCCCTCCCCTTCTCTCCAATAGGTATCATACATGCCCGAGACCAGTGGTACCGTACCCAAAAGGTTCATGCAAAAATACATGCCATGTATAATACTAAAACGGCCGACCCGTGTTTGCCAAGTTTGACCACAGCACGTAGGTGAAATCGGCGACATTCTGCACATCCGTCAAACCCCTAGGTTGCACAAATGCTCCCCCGCAAACCCGTCCTTCGGAGTTCCGGTCTGGTTTTCCCAAAGGCAAATTTTAAGTTGGCCAATCCTTTTAGATGTATAGGTTTGGGGGGGGGGGGGATCTAGGCTTGCTATATCTATCTCCCTTTAGGTACAAAGTTTCTGAGATCCCTGAGGATACATACCCATCCTTGTGCGGGCATTGCGTAAATTAAACGGCGAAGTGCTGAACCTAAAAATTCCCATTGGGTAACCGAATCGGGGAGCCAGAAAGTCTCTCTCTCTCGTCAAGGTACATACCTTAAGAACGAAGGTATTATGATAGGACGTCCAGAATTTCCCCCTTCGGATTTAAGTTGGAGATAGCACGACTGACCTTCCTAGCAGAGGCAACTCCAGCGGCCCCTTGCGGGATTCTCGATTAATGCAGTACGGTTCTTACCGTATCATTGCGGTATTTTAATGGACGTTACTAGTAACATGTGATTGGGTTGTGTTATGGTATTACCACGATACCGGCGATATGGATAGAACTCGCACGGTACAGTATACCTAGACGGCCCCACATCCCACGCTGTGTCCGCCACTTATGCCCTATCAAGAATACAATCCAAAAGCAACATCCCTTCATTTCTTTCCTTCTTGCTTTCTCTCCCTTCCCCCACTGGCGCCCTGGCAAGAGAGAAGGACCCGGAAACCTGCAATCGTATGAATGCCTGCATAGTATCATACAGGAGCACCCGCCCTGGATACTATATAAAAAATATTACCATAAAGAAAACCCCAGCAGATAAGCTCTCCAGTATCAATCAGTGACGTCAATTCTAAAAGTATCATAAGTCAGTGCAGTCACTGTATATGTACTGTATAGTGCAACGGCGATTTCCACATCTCGCCACCCAACGCCCATGCTACAATGCCACTGCGAGGTATGCAGACTTTTACCCGCTGCAGGCGATCCTCCTTTGATTTCGTTTCTCCCCCACTTTTCCTTTCTTTTTTTTTTTTTGTCCGCCCCTGCATCACGGTGGCCTGACTGGGTCCAGGCCAATCCGATGTTTGGAGAGAGAGAGAGAGAAAAGTCCGGGCGACCGGGTGTATATGTGGCGATTTGAAGGTTGAGGAAGTGGAAGTGATTCGTATGGAATTTTTCAGGTTTTTGTTTTTCTTGAAGAGCGTGCATCATAATATTATATTCTATATTCAACTCACTAACTTACCCCCCCCCTCCCACCTATCCAAGTACAATAGTACCTGTCTTGAACTATGCACGATAAAGCATCACACATCCAGCAGATATGCTCGAGTAGAGTACCAAAAACCAGCCTTCCAACTTTTTATTTTCTTTTGAAAGAGATCTCAATCGTTCATACGACTGACCTCTCCTTTCTTCCCTCCTCTCCATCTGCGGACGAATTGTAAACGGGTCGGTAACAGGATATATTACTATTATTATTATCATATGGTTTTCACAATCTAAGAATCACCTCCTCTCCCCCCCCCCCCACCTAACTCTGCCCCTGCTGCGCGGCCATACCGGTACGCAAAGCGCCGGGCGTAGTCTACTTGAGTATATTGTACAGTACGTGCCTTAGCCTATCACATTCTGAGCATAAACGTAGGTAGGAATCCTATATTGCACTATAGAAAGGAGGGAAGAGGGGGAAGATGCCGAACTAAAGGAAGATACCAAATCCAGATAGATAGATTGATGGATAGATAGGTATTATATTGTCAGTTCAGGACTTTATGTTAGAAGAGCCAGAAGAAGAAGTAGCAGAAGTAGCACCCTCCTCCATGTAGATCGTCCAAGTTATGGTTCCACAGCACCGGTATTGATTCTAATATGCATGGATGGATAATGAACCTTAATCGCCGAAACCGAGCTGAACCATCACAATAACTGTAAATCCAATTAGGAAGGCACTGGGGGCGGATTGTTACAGTAAACGTGGCAACTCATCTATCTACTCGAGTATCTACCAGGTACGGTAGTCAATTCTCCTAGATTTGTGCGGGTAGGCACGGCTGTTGATAACTTTAGATTTATGTGTTGTGTAACGTAATTAACGGTTTCTACTAATTTTCAATTAGCCGCCGGTACTTGAGTACTAGTACAGTACTAGTACATTTATCAGCTAGAGTGGAGGCGATGAATAAATCCCCTTGAAGAATTGCCGCTGCCGGTGCCGTGATTACGATCCTTGGCTGCTGAATGGATGGATGGGATAAGACTGGCTGGCAGTGGAGCTCCCGGAAGTAACGGTTTGCGTTAATTATTGGAGTTCCTACGAGTAGATTGACTAGCTGAGTTAAAGCTTGTGGCGCACTAGGCAGCAGTATCGGTACCTTCTCCCGCACGATGACGGTTATGATAGGGTAAGCGGGTCTGTGAATACCAGTTAGGGAGAGGTTCGATGATTGGGGTTCCCCCTAACACCAAACTAGCTAGCTATCATATTGCAGGCACAGCGTCGGAAGGTTATCGTGCAGCATTCCGCGTGGTACGGTACAGTACAGTATGATACTAGATTTCATATAAATTTAAGTGGAAAATCGTCCCAGATCAGCGCAGTACCAATTCTGCAAGTCTCCAGTTCCCGCTTAAGGATGGGTAAACGGTATCTACCGGTACCGTACTCACATAGTAGACGGGGATTGCACTACGATAGTCCTTGCACCTTGCTCGTGATGAGGACGACAGCGGTGTCAAGTGATGGTAGCGAGTCGCCGGCACCGTGCTCGAGCACAGTACTAGTACAGTAGAGTAAAGTACAAGCCAGCCAGGCAGCAACAAGGGATCAAACGTGTCGGGGGTGGCGGCGTTCTTCCCTTCAGAGAATAACCTAGTCCGCCAGCTGACCAGCACTGGAAGCCGGAAGGGAAGATTTGTACGGGTCAAGTGGAGACTGCCCAGCATTGGGAAAAATATCCCGAATTCAGCCTAGCTTTTTACTTTTTGTTTTTATCACTCTTATGATTATTGTGGCGCCGAACGAGCTCGTAACTGACTGACTGACCCCCCCGCAATTCTCGGCTCGCTTAGTAATTCGTACAAAATTACCGGTAGTGTCTGTTAAATCCGTGGTTTATTCGCACTTAAGTATGACACAGGAAACTCCACAGCATTGACCCTAAGGTATGGCCTAAAAACTCTAATAGAGACTTTTGCGATTTCACCTCCAGAGCCAAATCCTAGCGATCTCGTTGGCCTGGAACCCCCTTTGACCCACACCCGGAGTCTTTTCGCAAAGTCTCTAATAATAAAAGAAGCTAAAACAGTATTTCTTGTAAAAGGAAAGACCTCCATTGCCATCAGGAAATTTATCCTGTTCTCTGGCACATAAGATGAAAACCCCTCTAACCACTTACATCCCTACCCTTCCACCTTTCCACAATTCTGATTCTGGTGCAATGTCAAAGGTCTGTAAATCTCAGTCATGTCTCATCTCCTCCAACTCAGGCATGACATGCAGCAATGCCTCTGGCTCCTCCCCACACCTTAGACATGGAGGATCCTGATCTTGGTTCAACCAATCGATCTGTGCTCTGAGGTAGCTCTTATTGGCCCTCATCTGGTGAATTCTACCTGCCACAAACTTGGGGAGGATTATGAAATTCCAGCATTCCCTGTACAGAGAGGCCTATATCTGTAGTAGGCTGGGTAGTCCCAATTAACCCACTTGTCGTGCATTTTCCTGCGTACAGCTTCTTTACCGGTGGAATGGGCTTGTACTTGTACGGTATGTGTGTTCCCCTGCCCGAAAATGCACCCCTTATCATTCTCGGCCAGTACTCACTTAACAACGGACCGGGGTGAACAGAATCGAAGAGGGGGCTGGTCCTGAGTACTCGAGTAGCTGTATGGAGCCTGTTTCTCAAGAGACTCTGTCGTTGTTGTTGCCGTTGCGGAGCTTTCATCGGTGATTTTTGTTCTCGGGAGGGTCCGTTTCGGACAGACCCCCGGCACCGTGATACAGCATCATGAAATGTCTCGCCTTCATCCGCAAAGCCCATTCGTGAACCCGGGAATGGGACGCAGTTGCATCGCACAGATACCGTACTGTAGAGTTCACGATAAGCTTGTTCTTGTTTTCCTTTTTGGAAGGGGTGGAGATGGGGGGAAAGAGGTGTTTTCTTTTCTTATTTTCCTCCTTTCTTCTTTCCTTACCCCCCAGGCAGATTTGAATCTCGGTTCTTTGACCAAATAGCTACTATTGAGGCGAGGCGTGCTGCTCTCTCGTTAATTGATACTTCCCGCGTACGACACAAATGAAGGCCAAATAATTGATCTTCAAGCGCTAGCCAGGGCGGGGCGCGGTGTGCAAAAGACGCCAAATGCGTATGCACACCCCTATAGGATGAAATATCTCCGGAAAGTCGTAGGCTTTTTTCCTTTTTTTTTTTTTTCACCTTCGGGGTCGCACATACGAAACAGGGTCATACATTTCCTTAGGAAATCGGTAATAAAATAAAATAAAATAAATCGAATCATTGTTTAGTATTACAATTTCTCTCATTGCCGAACTTGGGGTCAGGCCCAAGGAGTGTGGAGTGGGTAACATTAGGGTTCGGTGCAAAAAAAAAAAAAGGCTCAACTATCATACCGGTTGGTTTGATGCTTTGAGCACCTCGCTCACCGGTGTCCGCTGATATATCGTTTTCTTAATATGGTGTCGCACTCCTTTTGCACTCGTTGAATTCCCATGCTTCCCTTAGGCTAGCCACTCACAGCTCCCTTCTTCGAGCCTCCTTCTAGCCGCGGGTGATTTCCCCACGACATTACCGTAGAGTATCAGGGGTTCAGAGCGAGTTGCTGGGTGATGCATGGTACTGTACAGTACTTCACAAACTGACGAGAGAGGCTCCAAATAGGACGCAATAAGGAAGGTTCGAAGAGGCGCTCTAGCACATCTTTCCCCCCCTTCATACTCCTTCTCGCTTTCTCTCTCTCTCTCCCCCTTCCCTTTTCCCTTTGCAGGCGCAGCAGTGAGGGAGGGGCTGGAAGAGGGCTCGGCGATCTCTATTTTTGAAAACATGCAACCCTCTTGTAGTCTCACTTGCCAAAAAGTTTGGTTCGTTGGCAACGCGCCCACGTCTTTCCACCCAATCAACATATCTATCTACACACAGAGGGGGAGGTCTAGGGCAGCGGTACAGTTTTCCTTCTTAACGGGCGCGCCAGTGCTGCACCCCGCGGGCCATCGTACGATCAGAGGCCTCGCGCTCGAGGAGAAGAGGTGTGCAGTGTTGGGAGCATTGGGAGCGAAGAGGGGTTGTCATGTTGTGTGTATTGTAGGGGAATCGCACGTAAGCGGGAAAGAAGCATTTTGGGATTACTTTAAATGCAGTAAGGTTTTCTGGAGCACAAATTCAACCAGAGTTTGAGTTGGTGTCCAACAACGGAGGTGATGACCCGAGAAACCATGCAGACCAAGGAAGGCAATGGATTTTCAAAGACCGTTCTTTGGGAAAATATGCTGTAAGCGCTGGAATTTGCAGGTGGGATCTCTATTGGTGTCCCTCAACCGCCGGGATCCGCTAGGGGGGGGGTATTCGAGTAATGGGCATCGGTCGGTTACATTTTGTCTGGATGCGAGAAATTTACAGTTATGATACCGGAGTTACGGCTCTCCTCTTAAGGCCATGGCACGGTACCATCCAGTAACCTTGTGATTTGTCTATTATTATTATTATTATCATTATTATTGTAGGGCAAGGCAGAGAATACTTTTTCTTTCTTTTTTCTGGATAATTGTACGACTAGAGGAATGCTCATAGTAGAAAACAGCGTCGAGGAGTTCATCTCTACCATAAGCTATCATAATATCATAGTCGAGAATGCATGGGGTCTGGGATCAATCCCCACACCCCTCCCCCCCGCCTGACGGGTCTGCACTTTGCATGTGTCCCCGGGTGGTTACCCTGCACGCACAGATGACCAAAGAAGCGTGATTCCAGAGACAACCATTACACTTTTGTCCAGACTGCGGCCTGTGTAACAATACTGCAAAAATATCCCATACCAACTCGAGCACTCGAGTAGAGTAAACCCATAACTTTCACCCCCCAATAACCTTCCCCCCCCATCCCCTTCCCGAAGGAACACTTGTAGAAGAAGGATGGAAGCACTGCTACCTGGGGACTGTTGTTTCTGGCTTCCATGCCCCTCCAGTTCGGGTACCATAGTTGTATCATAGAACATACATCTCATATACGAATCCTTATTGATCCGCCAAAACAATCCCATTATGGCCGGAAAAAGTGATGGAGTGATATGAATGCTATGGAATACTTTTATAATTCGGCTTCTCTCTTTCCGTGTACTTTTCCGGCACCGGGTGGCATGTAGGGTATTTCTACTATTTGGGGAAGCCGCGAAGAGGATTCCACTAGTCCTACCGGCATTCTCTTCCCTCCTTGCCGTTGTACCGATATACAGGCAACGGCTCCGCTTACAAGGCCAATCCTATGATATCAACCAGGGCGATAAGCAGTTGTTCTCTACACTTCTTGGCGGCTAACCACCTTCGTACGCGCACACACACGCACACTCTCACTCACACTTACCGCCCCCCCTCCCCTAGCTGACCGACAGTTGTGTGTACCCGCCCAGCAGGACACCAACAACTCGCTTTCACACACACTCAGACGTGCATACCTTTCCTGGCCCCTGGTCACTCAACGACGTTCCAAAACGGGAGAGGGACCAAGGTTGGAATTCCTGATGGGATGGAGGGAGGGACACATGCGTGGATAGGCGTAAGGAAGAGCAAAGGGATGAGGAACCGGGGGGGGGGGGTGATGTGATATGATATGGAAAGAAGGGAGAAGGAAGGGGAAGGGGGGGGCTTGTTACACGCCTGCTGGAAAACACTGGATAGTCTCCTCCCTCTTAGGGGTACGCAGATGTGAGGCTGTTCACTTTCCCACCGGCACGATAATTCGGAGTGAAATTCGTCGATCCGATAACTCAGCCGCATTTACAGATTTGAATGTGCGTGTGGCTCTTCCTCCACACATCGGACGGGTATTTTTATTTATTTTTTTGGCCCCAGAAACACAATGCTGATACGGGTACGGACCGGGGCACAATCAGAGCCACTTTCCATGACGAGTGTCCAGAGGTACTGTACAGTATCGTCTCTGATGCTCTCTGTTCTACTCACTTTTAGGACCTTTTTAACCCTCTAATCACTCCCGGCCAACCAATGTATGCGACGGGAGCAGGCAACAGGAGTTTAGAGATCTGACGATACGGAGTGATACTCCACAGAGAGGGAGTGAGAAGCGGGAGCGTGGGGTGAGAAGGAGGGAGGGTGCGAAAGAAATAAAGAAATAGGAGCAAGGGAGGAGGTGGAAGAGTGGTGTGCAAGAAGCTTAGAAAAGCAGCACGGACTGGCGAACTCCATAGTTTCCCTTGAGGCGTTTTCTGTTGCTATTTCTTCGCTGCACTCTTCCTAGGCTTAGATCTTCTTCATTCCTCCCGAGGAATCTACAACTATCTGGGCTCTTTGAGCTCGTTTACTCTCACAACTCAGCCGAATTCTCCACCCGTCACCTCTCAAACCACACCCCCTCCCCCTCCCCTCCCCCTCCCCCTCCTCCAAGTGTTTCTTTTATTTATTTATTTGTCGTTATTTTATTTTTATTTTTATTTTAATTTTACAGTATTTTGCCCAAGCCGACCCACCGTTAGACGGCCCCCGAACTGGAAGAGAGAGTCGACTCGCAGGGCTGAGCTGGAGTTAGGGGAAGAAAAGGAAGTGAACAGGGACAGGCGGATAAAAAGCTCTATCACAATTGCATCCGTCAATCATGGCAGACGGGCAAACCTCAGCATACAGTCGAGAGACCAGTCCGAGTGATGAGCGGATCCACGACACGGCCCATGTAAAGCAGCCTTCCCTGCCTCAATTATTTACACCTAGGTCATCTTCGTTCACATCTTCTACATCGGACACCCCATCTTCCAAGAGCCCTTCTCCTACTTCAACTGGCACTACCGCTGCCACCTCTATTTCCTCCCCGGCAACATTGGGGACCACCATAAAACCAACCCGAGCTGCAGCGAAGAAGAAGACATCAACACCTTCCAAGGTTACGGAGATGACTTCTCGGGTCGCGATGACGACTATATCAACTTCCTCTTTGAAAGATGGGACAACCCCAACGCAACGGGTAAGCCGTGCAAAGAAGGGCAAACGGGTGCACGCGTGCAATCACATGGGCTGTGATAAGGTATGTCTCGTCTGTACCTCTTTACTTGACCCTTATATTGTGACTACTATGTCATGTTGTAATAGGCGGGGAAAACTTACATTGGATATCCTTTCTGGGATAATAGGTTTTCACAAGAGCGGAACATTTACGGTAGCGAACACAGAATATAACTTGCTTTTTTAGATGCCCATCTCTTTACGAGGGAGCTAATTCAGATTGAACAAACAAAAAACAGGCGACACCAGTTGAACCATAGCACAGAGGTGTTTTACAAATGTGAAATGTGTGAACGAACGTTTGTCCGGCAAGACTTGCTTTCACGCCACACGGAGCGACAGTAAGCCTGTTTCTCCCTTGGCTTCTCAAGGCTAGACGTGACGACTGACGATAACCTTGCAGTGCAACTCAAGCAATGAAAGCCGTCCAAACATTAGCTCTTGCTCAAAGACACACAGGATTTGTGACTCGGTATGGGATTAATGAAATTAGTGGAATTTCGGCTCGCCCACCGCCGGCCAGTGACTATGGAGGAAATGCTCATGTCTTTGATTCCAACCCACACCCATCCCCTCGAGTTCATACAGATGTGAACGCTCTGCCCCAGATACTAACGCCTCACTCTCCACATCAATCTTCCCCCTCTACAACTTCACTCGTAACTCCCCATTCCTCGACATCCATGGCAAGTTACGGATCGGCGTTCTCGACAACTATGCCGTTATCGCCACATGGGATGGAGTCTGCTTTAGACTATCCATCAGGGGAATCGACGAGCTCGCCGCCAGGGAGCTTGAGGAGGGCCCACCTTCCATTTCATTTACAGCATAGCGAACCAGCGAGACAGCCAGAGCCATTCATTGTCTCGTCGCACCCAGAGATACTCCAGCGACCCCCAGCCCTTTCTATTGACAACCAACTGCACGCAAAACCGATGCCAACGTGGGAGAACTATGCATGGCTGTTTGATGACAGTACGTCCCAGGATCAGGCTCTAATGGATATGAACCGGAACCAGGAGTCCCTGCACTACCTCAACCCTTTAGAAACGGCTCACTATCGAAACATACCGATACATGGTAGTGGAGAGGACAGCGGCAACAACAATAGCAGTGATCGGACAGCGTATGATAACGTGAAGAGCGAGTCGACGCTGGCATTCCACCCCATCGACGAGAGGATGAGGTCCCAGATATTGATGATGCTAGGTAACGTGCCAAACTCGCACTCTAGTGCTTACGCAAGTACCTCCTCGATGCAATACTACCTTAGACTCTACTGGACAAAGTTTCATCCAATATACCCAGTGCTACACAGGCCGACGTTCTTGCCAGGAATGCAGTTGGTCATGCTAGCTGCTATAGTGATCGCGATAGGGGCTTCGTTTGCAGATGACGAGGCGCACCAGTTTGGTATGGCTTTGTATGATAAGGTCAAAGGGTTGATTCTGAACGTATGATACTTCCCATTTCTTCCCTTCCTGGTTGCTTACGTTTCTTTGCCCTTCATTCTCGCCCTTCATAAAGGCTGGAGGGAGAGGAAAGCTTTACACTTCATCTACTTTCTGTGAGTCAGAAAGGTGTAGGTTGACACCACTTAGCAGTCAGACGACTTTACAGCGCATGACCCGAGCGGTACCTGTTTCCAGCAGGCTATATTATTGACGGACATATTTGGGAAAATGAGGTGCATGAGGTCTCAGTTTGACGGGGCGCCCCTCGACGTGATACTGATGAAAGTAACGCTTCCCTTAGAGATCTTCTATATCTGCCCCCCACCGTCTTTCCATATTTCTTGTTACTGGCGTTCTGACTGGGATTATTTTTCCTTTGCAGCTTTTACGACGAAGTGAGATACCCACAACGGATCCGTTAGAGCAGGTGCGACGCTACCACAGGGATGGAATGGAGTTCAATTACGACAGTGAGTGGCAGCACTGGATAGAACTAGAGTCACAAAAGAGGTTGGTTAAAAAACTGAAAACCCGAAGAAAGAAGAAGGAAATAAAGAACTGGTTGTAAAAAAAACCAAAAAACCAGGGTTTTTTTTTTTTTTCTTTTCGTATGAGAATATACGAAAAAAGAAAAACCAGAAACCAGGTTGAAAGTGGTGATCAAAGGTTGACATTTTTGGGCGTGTGTGCGCGATGGAGCACAATTGAACAGAGTCGCTCTGCTATTCTTCTACTGGGACGTACAGCAGGCCACGATGTTCGGTCGAGACATGTGCCAGACGGCCTTTGATCTTCGCGTGCTGCACCTGCCGTGCGAAGAGTTCCTCTGGAACGCGGATTCCTCGCACGAATGGGTGGGATATCTCGACGGGCAGCAGGTGCACCCCAGCTTCCTGGAGACGCTGCGCGTCTTCCTCGATCCCAAGAGGCAGTTTCCCGTGCTGTCGCCACTGAGCTCAATGTTTATTCTGCACGGCTTAATATCGGTCGGCTACGACCTTCACAGGAGATCATCGCCCATCGGCCCGAGCCCCGAAGAGACAGCTGCGAAGCAGGCCAGGCTGTTGAGGGCATACGAGAAGTGGGCGACTTACTACGAGATGAATGTGAGCCAACACTTGTCTCAATCCTGTAACAACAAGAACATGGTCATGTACCATGCCGCCTACATCTCTCTACACACAAACATCCACAACCTGACTACTGTGGCTGGGGATACCCGGACCTTCAAGAGGAACCCAGAGAGGAGCGACTACTACAGGGCAAAGGCGGAGCTTCAGCAATGGGCAAACAGCAGATCCGCACAGCTCGCTACATGGCACGCTGCGCAGATTCTGGTTAGGTCATTGGACCGCACGCACGTCTATCTTGATCTGCTTCATGTTCCGTGGTGCATGTACATAGCGGCCTTGGTCTGCTGGGCGTATGGGCAATTTTCATCTTCGGCCGCCGGGCCAGGGGGATTACCTGAAGCGTCAGACGACAAGGCGATGTGGGATGCTCATCAGGATATGCGAGTGTACCTGGGGCAGATGTCCACTGATAGTTGGGAGAGTTTGCTGCGCGCCGGCGGATATAGGCGAACTGCAGGATTGATCGTCGTGGTGAAAAACACCCTTGAGGGTGTTCGGTGGGGTTTGACACACGGAAGTGTGGATGTGTTGAAGAGGTTGGATGGGCCCAGGACGAGTAAAGGCGTTCGGGCTGGTGTGTAAAAAAATTGGGGGAATAATTCTTTTCGTGACAATATTTTTTCTTTTTTCTTTTCATGGGGCGAGCTGTTCATGTCGCAATATCTTGTGCATTGCTTTTGGGCATTACTCGACGTCCCCTCCAGCGTGTGTATGGATGTCTCCAATAATGCGAGGGCTGGAGAAACAAGACTCCCCGGCCATGTACGCCATGCTGTTAAATTTGTTTTCTTTTCCTCGCGTTATTCGTGATTTGGGCGTGGTGTTTTTTTTTCCTTGTCCCGAATTTTGCATGTTGATAGTACCTATAGCACAGCACGAGCGAAATGGAAGTTCGGGGCGTAGTGCAAGGACTGAGATGCTAGACGTTCCTGCAGAACAGGTTAAGGAAAGTGGGGTCGACTCAAATGTAACGCAAATCATATCGTCTCGTGAAGGGCGATACCGCAACGCACATCGCCTAAACGGTGTTGGGTACGGCGCCTGGGATGCGGGGGTGGTAGAATATCCCTCAATGCGCCTCTGAAGTATTGGGGAGCGAATTGGGCCGGCTGCGGTAAGTCCCAGCCACTGTTGCCATGTGAGGTTGTGTGCAACTTCATGCGGGTCTCTTGTACGAGTAGAGTGCCCACCCTCGTATGAGTGTCCTGCGTCGTTTCCCTCGTTGCTGCAGACAGGGATAAAAGCATAAAAATGCTATAATTTGTGGCTCGGATGGTATTGGAATCCATCACCCTGGGTAACGCGCGCGTCCCTAATGTTAAGCTGCCTTTCCGAGAGTCGATTCTTTTTCAATTTATGCGTCGGATAGAGATGAATAAATGTGATAGAGCAGCCTTTGGATTAGAGTTGCTACGATCGAACGCAAACTAGATATTGCCGCTAACTGCTTGAGTTACGGACTTCACAAACTGTTCTATTTTTTTCCTCCCTGTCGGGTGCGGGTTCAGACGCCCTTGGTGGCCAGGGTGGAATCGTTCACTAGTCGGGCCGGTGAGAGTTAGATTTCGGGAGCACTCAAAACATAAAGTTCCTGGAATATTCGGTACTCCACATAGTTTGTTCGATTTAGAGATTGTTGACAGCCACTGTTCGGCCCATATCCTACTCTTTACCCCCTAGGCCGCAGGGCGGGTTCGTGAGGGTGGTAGCACAGTCAGGTAAACGAGCACTCCCACACTCGACTGACCCAGACCCGTGCCCCTCACCAAGTCCACCAGTGCAGGACCTCCCCTATCCCATTTCTCCCCACGTGTGATGCTCCGCACACCGGGCTGCGCTGAATGGTGATGAAGCTGAAAGTCTTAGCCCTAAGACCTCCCACAGAGCGCATATATTATGGTGGAATCTGCTCGGGGGGATGGACTGAGGCCTTCACGCTGCCCGATGCGAACTGTAGTATATTTGCTAGAGAGGAGCTAGTCCTATATTTGGAACAACCGTTATGTTGGGATCGGTGTGCGCCAGGAGAGCACACGCATCCCCAGATGCCGGGTAAGAGTTGAGCTTAGCACTCTGTATAAGGTGG
This sequence comes from Tuber brumale, assembly GCA_014065205.1. Lineage (NCBI taxonomy): Eukaryota > Fungi > Ascomycota > Pezizomycetes > Pezizales > Tuberaceae > Tuber > Tuber brumale. The sequence goes on along the minus strand of JACCEG010000076.1, from coordinate 66,591 downwards.
TCAAATATTTTGGACTATCTATTCTAGTTCGCCAATAAACCTTCGTTTTCCAATGCATAAACGGCATCGCTCGTTGGATTCTGGCTGGTTGCATAAATTGCTAAAGCCAGATTGCTGATCGCAGAGCCAACCCCAAGTTATGACAACCCAAAAAAATGTGATTCCATCTGACAGACAAGATCCAAACATGGCCCTGAGATGCGCTTTTCGTCATATAGAACAGCAGTGGCCCCGGTGTAACCTCGGTAAGAACTAGCATCCGGTATTTTCCACATTGAGCTTGGTCCGGTTGAACATCTTGAGCAGCCGGTGACTCGGAGGCTTTCCCGTGGCCAGGGGGAGCTGTAGCGATCCCATGCCTCCTGGAAGATTAATCCACGATGGCGTTCGATTTCCCTGGCGAGATGCTAGCTGAATACCCACCCTTGTATCACATCCCTGGGCATTCAGGGCTGCAAGTCTCCTGAGCTTCGGAATACTGATATCAGTTCAGACAACGCGGGTAGGACAGCGGCTAAGGTTGAAGCCCACCGGAACGTCGGGCCTTTTCGATTCCTCCATTCTTAGGTATGTGATGGGGGTACCGGTAATGCGGGAGGAATGGCATCTTCCGGGTTTGTTCCCTAATGTTAGTGATTAAAAATAAACTTTCGATAGATAGCGTGCATGCTTGGGCCTGACTTTATTCTAGGGTTAGGGCGAGAGTGAATACAAGTAGGGTACCACCACTTCGTCTTTTTAACAAACGACATCTGCACTTAACATTCCCGAGCCTAGATATCACTCAAGTCTTCTCCGGTGTTATCTGACGCAAAAGAGATAAAATAAGACTGTGCTGGGGTTGATGAGGCCACAGATATAACATACAACCTCTGAAAGCGAACGATAATCTGTGAATCAGGAGTATATATCATATATACGTGTGAGTTTCTAGCAGTGTCCACACTCGAGCTTAACGTTTGGCTGATTTGTGCAAAATTTTTGATGCTGGAGACAATATTCGAGAAAGTCCAGGGCCGCCGAAAAGGTTTTGGTGATATTATCTAGCTGAGTTATCGGTTCGACAGTCCGAGGAGAAGAGAAGAGGTTTATTGATCCTGATTGTTGGTCCCCGGGTGACCCTTTGGGAAGCATTTTTCTCTGTCGACACGGGTTGGATTGCTGGATCAAACATACGGTTGATGGTATTATTCCCAAAAATGGGACCCGGCTTATCCATCAAAAGCCAGATCCCGCATGTCGTCTCATATGATGCATAGTGGGCGGGTTCCGCGAAGGGAGAGAATTCGGCAGAAGATAAACCAACCCACAAAGAAGGATGTCCCATTCCGCTCCCTCGGAGCCTATAACCTGGAGGAGAATTTAGAGAAAGATTTGCGGAAGGAACGCGGGGGGAGATAGAATGGGGAGGGGGGGGATCCAACCTCCTTTTATTGAACAACCCTTTCCTTGGGGTTCGCCGATGCTACTGCCGGTATATCAGTCTCCACTCCACCTTTGCCCCCCCTCCATGAGGGATCCCTACGTATCACTTTCCAGTCCCATTGCGGCTATCCGCAAAAACCTTCACCCCACCGGGAGGGCTAACTGCGCGAAATCTGCATGATCCAGCAGGCTATGCTGCGATGCGATACCTTAAATAAGCGAGCAAGGAGGGCAATGAATCCAATGCTGTGTTTTTGTGGGGGACTAAAGAGAAAGGTGTGTGCGAAACCCACATAGAAGTACGAGTACAAAAGACCCCCACCCCGCTTTTGTCAATTTTGGCGGCACTTTTTGTGTGTACTGGGTGATATATGTTGAGGGCCACAGAAGATGCAGAGCTGGCCTTTGGGGGCTTTGTTTGAGAGTGAGGAGAAAGGAAGAGGACGGGAGTTTCTTAGTGGCCAGAGACCGGTGGACCTGGTCACCAGCATCCACAAAGACCCACTTGAATAATTTGTGGCCAGGACTGGACTACTCACCGTTTGCTACGGCATTACTCGGGCACAGCACGGTAAACCCCGCTGTTTGGTCTCGGCCAAGCTGGAAATCCGACACTTGTGGACAAGTGTTTCCCTATCTAGACTTCGCTTATTTAAAGTATTCATGGCGGGTCACCCCGAGATGCGCAGATCTTTTTAGCGCGAGAGGTTTGGGCAGGTTTCAACTTTTAAATATGGTACCGGTACCGTAAGAGACGGGGGGGGGTTTGAATGGGGAGTGAATGAGTGCTCGAGTACTCAAGTACACGTTAGCTTTTTTCTTTTCTTTTTCTTTTCTTTCGTGAGAGTCCTGGCTCCCTCGTACCGGCAGTTAAGATAGACGCTGGACATAATACTTCCATCTGTGTAACATAGAGTACTTGCTGTACCAATACGGAATTCGTAACCATCATAAAAAACCATCTTTCTCTTCAAAGATGCTGTAGGCGAGCAAGCTCGCTCCCGCTCTTTATCCCCATCCCCCTCGTTTATCGAATTAGGGGGATAAGAATCTGACGATGGCAACTCTTTTTATAGTTCTCTCTACCTACCTCTCTTGCTCCCTCGCTCACTTATCTGCGGACTAGCGTATCCCCGGTAGCCTTGATAGACTCGAATCCCTGGAAAATATGGAAGGATGGAAGGATGTTCGGTGTCAGTCCTGATCTGTGCAACTCTCTGTTGGAAGGGATTGCTCAACTTGCTGCGGACCGGTATTCAACGGCGGCGGTAGATCAATTCGTCCAGGCTTAGTAGTATTTCCCGATCTACGAATTGCGCTCTCTGCTCTGTCCGGAGTAACTGCACTCTATTCTACAGGCTAGAACCGTGGAAAAAGAGAGTGAGATCTCGGAGCCGAACCATTGCACTTTATGTGGCATTTCATTTTCATTATTTTTTTTTGGGGAGGGGAATGCCAAGTTTTCCGCAACCGGAGTTTCCTAAAATTGGCGCTGTGTCCGGGTGCTCTACCGATTGCTGGTGGAAATCCGCTTGGCACCTCGCGGCGGGCTCGGATATACCTGTGCTTAAGGTTGGCACAATAATTAACCCTGCCGAATGCTTTATCATGAGTCGAGATCCATAATTAGGCGGCTTCCTTTACTCGAAAATAAGGGCAAGCTACGTCGTTCCGCCGGACGTGATGCCCACGTCTACGGTGCTATCATAGCTGATACCACTATGATATTTGGGGACGCCCAATTCTCTTTAATAGGGTTAGCAGGATGGGTTTTGCCCGACCACAGAGTCGGTCTTGAGCTGATTTTGGCTTTTGGCCGGGCTTCGGGGTACGCACCCCCCGCCATGCGAGGAGCAAGGGTTGAAGCTAGCTAAAGTTTATAGATAATGATTCAATTCATTACGGGTAAGTTACTGCGTTAATTCGCTTTGTAGTGACTAGCTGCTTAGTTGGGGGCATTCCATACGTTATGCTTGGGCTTTTTTTTTTCCCATAACCATGCTATGGCTATCAATCTTGGTTTGGGGTTGTCTTAGTTCCTATAAGCTGTTTTGGCTGGCCCGTTCTGGGGTTGTTAGGAACCTTTTCACTTTTTCGGCGGAGGGAATCCGCGGCTTGCGCCCCTGACCAACCTTTCTCAAGTGCACCCGTGTCGGCGCCGAAGAGCTTTGATATTTATTCCCTACCAGACGAGGAGAAAGGTAGCAAAGTTCTTAAGAGTGTCCCGAATTTGTTCCACATGTGGTCGGAAAGGTTTCGAAAGGTCCTAACGCTGCTGATGGGGGAGACTGGCCTATTCACTCGAAAGGGCCATAAACTGATACGGTGGCCACTTTGATATATATGTGTCCGTGTATTCTTTGGAATTTAGGGGAAATAATTGAAGTAATAAAACTTTGGTTGGGTGGCGATTGAGTTTATGAATAGTGTTCTACTGTTACAATAATTTATTATGTATCATATTGGTATATTATTATTCCAATACCGGTACCCTACTGATTACCAATGCTTTGGTTTTTCCCGAAACTATTTGCTTCTTAGACCTGAATTGTTTTGGTTTATTTTCATAACTGGTACTGTCTAGGGTTTAGCAGTATGGTTAGTTATTTGCTTTATTTAGCTTTGGAACAGTTTTCACGTTGAGTATTCATAAACAAGGAGTCGTATGCATCATTAATAAAGCCATAGTAATATCGGAAATACAAACTAGTACTTTGTGCTTAGAGTTTGAAGGGTTTCTGCTATGCTGAGGTATACTTGATTATAGTAGTAATTATGATTTACTCTTCACAAGGCTCAAACTTTACTGGCCTCCTTGTTCTTGAAGATTTTCCTTGGCCAGCAGATCGTAGCTTTCTTTGTTTGTGGCTGCCTGCTGGTTTGCCGGGTTAGCAATCTGCTGAACCATATTGCAATGTACATTTAGTATTTGGGTACAGTACTGTACAGTACCCTGAGTGGAAGAGTGGAACATTGAGCTATTATATAAACAGTGACTCCATGCCTTCCAAGCTTCAACTCAAGTGGCTCTGTTCTACCCCCTTTCTGCAGTCTCTTTGCGACGGCCCATGTCACATTTGGCATGGGTTTTTTTTTGGGGGGGGGGTAGGTTGAGGTTGGCTGTTAGTTTAGGCACTCTCGGTTGCGAGCAGAGGGTCGTCAAGCCCGACTCGGCAGTGCACTGTAGCTCAATTTTGCAGCAAGCAAGTCGCGCCACAAATATGGTATTTTCACAGGATCTGATGATCTCTCTAATTCACACGGGAAATATTTGTTCAACCCTTTTGGCACGAGTACGGCATGATAAATAGATATATCCGTCACGTGAAACCTGATAAGAGAAATTTGGTGAGCCTTCTTGTTGGAGTGTCCCCACATAAGGCACGTGACGGATATATCTGTCTGCGTCAGTCTACCAAACACTCTAGTAACTGGGTAAACTTGCCCCTACTGGTAGTATCTTGACATTTGAACTGTGCTATGATCCCAGCGTACCGGCAATAATCGTCGTCTATGGAGCTCTCAGCCGGGTGCAGCTGCAGATTCTCCCGTCGGAAGATCTCTCTTAACCGGCGAGAGGCCTTTTCGTTTACACACATACCGGCGCTATCCCTTTCAACCGCCAGGTTTTCGACCGGCTTTTCCATTCATTAACCCTGAATGCCCCTGTTATTGCAATTACGAGTATTAGCTCTAACGCCGTCTGCATATTTTTGTACCTGTAGTTATTATAGCTACAGTGCTTCAGTGAGGATAGAGTTGTGTACACAGATTATTCCGGTGTGGGTTTTTACTCCCTTTCGTGACTGTGAAATCCCTGAGCAATTTCGAGGACTACGATAGCTGCATGTGTGTTGAAATATTGCTCCGGGTTAATTTAGGGCAGCGTGTCGGATTGGTGTTCTCATATTTCCTTATCATTCTTGCGTTGGGATCGGTGATTTCTAGGATCCGGTGGTACCGTAACGAAATATGGTGTTCGTATTTGGGTGTTTGTATCATAAGTTTTCTACATTTCTTCCATCACAGGGCGATATATTGGGGCGTTGGACTGGCTGTGATGGGAAGTTTGGGGAATGTGGCTGTGTTAGCTGCGATGCTTTATTGGAGCTGCTGTCCCCCCGTTAAACTGCCTATTTCGTCGAAAAGTCTCCATTCATCAAGAGGGAGGTGGTTTGGGACAAAGTACCATGCGAGGTAGTAACCTTTTGCCCAGGAGCCAATGGTAGCTGGAGACAAAGGAGATAATAACTATTATCATCTGTTAAAGGACTTTCTTTCGGCGGAGGTCTGAGATTGGTAATGTTTATCTGAAGGAAGGAAGTTTCCAATACAAAAAGTGGATTTACCGAGAATAGGTAGTGCTTGACTCTCCTATTATTAAAATTAGACTTGATTTGAATTGTTAGTGCTGTGGTCGTCTGCGAGTAGCTCTCTTCTCTCTCACCGACAACCCCCCCTTAACTCTCTTTAGCCCTTCACCTACGTCAAGGTCTCTGGAGGCACCGTACTCGAGTATCGCCATTCTCCAGAGAAGTAGAGCGAGAGAGAGATCAAACAGCCCATCCCTCCTCTCCCGCCCTCACGATGCAGGCTGAATCCTTGCGTTTGTGTCTCACCCAGTGCTACATCGTCACTATCGTGGGGGAATTCCTGACATAACAATTCATGACCTCCTCTCTCACTCTTTGGCGATAGTTTCTGTGCTCAGCCCGATGGTTTAACCTCTCCCCCCGATCGAGGGGAAACTCTCCTATCTGCCAAAGGGGGTATCATCACAGAGCGGGCACTGCTGTGTCCTCACTTTTGCTTCTCTCTCTCGCGTTTTGCCTTCTCCTTTTTTTTTTCTCATTTTCACTTTTACTTCCTTTTTTTCCTTCTTTTTTCCACTCTCAAGAAAAGTGCTTCCTGGATCGTGAGAAAGGAATTGGGGGGATTAGGGTTTCTTTAAGCCATCATACTGGTATTGAGCAGCAGACTGGTGGGTGCAACGATGTTAGTTTCAACCCTATCCCTGTACGAGGCTGCGAGGTGACAGACGAATTGAATCCCACACTACTCATTATTTCAAAACAGTTGTTCACCACCCGAAACATTTTTCATTATTCTTCGGCAGTTGGGCCCCCTCGGTTCTTTAGGAGTGCCCTCATTCTCTACAGTATTGCTTTTTCTTTGTTGATTCAAACCTTTGGTTTGTTTTTTGCCAAGGGAGATGTTGTTTCCCTGAATCTTATCGCCCGTTATCGACGACAGGCTTATTACCGATATCCGAACAATGCTGTATCCGATCGTGGTATACTTAAGAAAGCCATTTCCTCCGGCTTTATTGAGGAATCTAGGTGCGAAGGGGATATGTGGAAATGAAGAAATAGTAAGGTTTACTCGATTGTCATCAAGATCCACTCAAGCGTTTCATGTCATGCGGTTGCGACAGGTTGTTAGATCTCCGGGATTAACTTTGATCCAACCGGGAGATCATCAGCAATGAAGTACTGTACCGGTACTCGTACAGGGGAGAGAAGGCAACAGGAAAAAGAAGAAAAAGAAAAGAAATAGAAGCTAAGTTATTATGATATGGTGAGGATCAGGGAAAGGAAAATAGGAAAGAGAGAAAGCATCAATGCCAATAAGGTTTCGGAGAATTTCTGGCCACCGTATGAAAATAAAGATACCCCCCTCCCCAGAAGGTCTACCCTACCCCCGCCTCTTTTTTTCTTGCCCTTTTTCTACTTCACCCACTCCACTCCCCGCATTCTCCCCCTCTAGTGGTTTTATGATAGATTCTCGTGTTATTTCACCGGCGCTTTGGGCTCAGCATTTTTCCGCTCCAACTGTGATTCGGCCGGCTCTCAACGCATAGCATGGGATGTTACTACCATTTGAAGAGTGGCTAGCTCATTCGCGTTATAGCACTAGGAGGAGTTTATACCGGCAGATGGTTTTGTTCTTTGACGTGGAGATCTGCAGGGTTCTAGGGGCAAAGGAAGCAAAAATAATACGAGGGGGTTAGGGGTGCAATTTTTGACACTCTTCTACTCGAGTATGATATTTTCTTTATCATTTTGGGCTACCCTACGTGGTTAGTGAGCACGAGGGCTTTAGTAGGCTTAGAGAGGATCTGACTGGATGTTTGAACCGTAAGTAGCACAGTACAGCACATAGTCACCAGTTTCCCTCCCCACGCCCTATCATGATATCGTTGCTTATCGCTTGAAACTGTTCAGGGACCTGGCATATGGAATAAACATCGGAACATCCGATTCAATCGTTATTCCCAGCGCGGCTCTGACGATTTTGCTTTTCTTTTCGATGACGCTATCCGGTGACATCATGACGCTCACGATCCTTAGGGCTTGTTGAAAATGTCATTAGCTTGAAGTCCGTCTGCGCATTGGCGTTATAAACCTTGCTTTCTCCCACTACCGCCGCTCTTTGGAACCTCGAAAAGCCCAAACCTTCATCAGCCACCTGCTCCTGGGAATCTTTTTTAGAAAATCGTCAACCTACTGCGACTTATCGACATTGTCTCCGCTTACAGGCAAATTACCAACATAGGCGCCTCAATGGACCACAACTTGCCCACAGATGAGCGCCAGCGCTTGAAAGAACACTTCTCTGTGTATGTTTCGGGACTCGAATCCTTTTCCCTTCTTCAGTGCCAGATGCCCCTCAACTACTCCGCGCTAACACGGGATCAATTGCCTCTTCACTGTCATAGTTCTATAGAGCGCCATCAGGAGAAGTGGGCTGAGCTTTGGGATAGCGGCGAATTCATCCCATGGGATAAGGGATGCCCTAGCCCGGCGCTAGTGGACTTGTTGGCACAGCGGCAGCAGCATACTTCGTTCACCGCGCAGGATTTAGTGGCTAGAGGAGAGAGAAGGAAAAGAGCGCTGGTCCCCGTAGGCACCACCAGTTCTCCCCCCTTTTTTCCTGACGCATTCTGGGAGTGCAGGGCAGACCGTGAGCTAATGGAAGAAATTGGTGATACAGGGATGCGGACGTGGTTACGATGTTTTCCTCCTAGCAACTCACGGGTATGACGCCTTTGGGGTCGAAATATCGAAAACCGCCGTGAAGGAGGCGCGAGAATGGGCTTCGGACCAACTAGAAATTGAAAAGGCTGCTTCAGGGCAAACCCTTGAGACTGACCGCTGGGGTAGAATTCAGATGGTTGAGGGTGACTTTTTCAAAGACGATTGGATCGAAGCAATGGAGATTGATCTCCGTGGCGGATTTGACTTGGTTTATGATTATACCGTATGTTTTGGAAATCCCACGTCTCAATTGACTCGGCGCTAATTCAATGACAGTTCCTGTGCGCACTTCACCCGACCCTTCGACGCAGCTGGGCCGTGAGGATGGCTGAGCTTCTTGCCCCGCAACGTGGATTGTTGGTGTGTCTGGAGTTCCCACTTTACAAGCCGATTGAGACTGGTGGGCCACCATGGGGCCTTAAGAATGAGGTTTATGACGAACTTTTGGGAGGCCCGATGGGTGCCTTCCAAAAAGTGCTCCACTACAAACCTGAGAGAACGCACAAGATAGGCGAGGGCTCGGATTGGATCAGTGTCTGGCGCAGGAAATGAGAAATGACGAGCCAATAGTGCGACTGTGGATTGTGCTTTCGGCGTTAGCTGTATGGGGAAGCGGGGAAGGTGGTGTTTTAGGAGTCATGCGAGTTATAGAAGTCGATTCGTTTTTTCCGTACAGCCTTATTTCTTTATACCCCCACTCAGTCCCCCTGGATTGAATTGAGTTGTACTCGAGCAGAAGAGACAAATGAAAAAAAAATGAGATGATTCTTTTTGATATTGTAAACGTGCCTCCCCTCCTAGGGCTGAGATAGAAAGGAAGGAAGAAAGAAAGAAAGGGAAGGAAGACCCGTGAATAGACAGAAACCTCTCCTAACTAACCTCCGACCTCTACTTCCTCCTCCCCCTGCCTTGCTATATTTCTACCGGTACCTATTTCTCTTACCTATCGTATTCAGCCTTATGTATGAATGCTAGAGTATATCATATGTTCCTGAAAATCGCTGCGATGTATTTCCAACCTGACCACCCCAAATGAGCATGACGTGCGAGATCGAGATCCCACCACCAGATAGATTCTCCAACCACCGCCACCAGTCGGAATCCCGCAAGGTCTCACATATAACAAAAGAAAGCTTCTCAAATAGGACTGAAACATTGAGGGGGCGCTGACTGAACCAAGATTGCGCCCCCACCTTTAATAACGTTTTCCCAGCAGTCACGCATTCCCGGTAATTTTTATTACTATTACGGTATATTAGGAAGGCATCACCCCCACCCCCCCCAACCCCCCCAACCCCTTCCTCCTTTCCCCCTTTTCTCAACTTCTGAAATTCCGGTAGATGACATTAGCCAATCGAATCCTGACACTCGTTGGTGATAGTGGGCGGACCAATCTCCTATCTTGAAAGGCAATTTCGAATCACTGTATGCGAATGAGGAGGGGAGAGAGAAGGGGGGGGGGGGGACCGCGGGTGAAGAACTACTGTAATTCGAATCTACCGCTGTGGTACCTGTACTAGTATGATATATCACATTGATATACGGCACACACGATGCCAACCCCACTCCAGCCTACCATTCTCTCTTTATACTCGAGTATCTTCCTTCCAGCCCCTTGGTTTCCCAAAAAGTAACCTAGGCTATCCTATCCCATCGGTAAGAGTGCCTATCAGATCTTTCCCCCGATAGCACCGCGTGACCGGGTTAACTTTGTATGATATAACAACCCCCCCCTCCCTTTTTTTTTTTTTTTTTTTTTTTTTTACAAGTATTTTTATTTTCCGGGGGGGGGAGGGAATAGAGTTCAGGTTGGATTTCCCCGCCTCTCTCTCTGTTATCACGCGTTAAGATGGTGAAGTGAAATTTGGATGACGGTGCTGTCTGTAATATACTGTATAGAACGTTTTTGCCCGGGTCATGTTGGGTTTGAATATGGTACGCTTGGTATCCTTGTCAGCGGTACTACTTGCGCTCCCAGGACGATGGGGAGTAGCTCGGTGCGGTGTGATGGGGACTACGTATGATATGACTTCGACTTGCGGCATAGCGATGGAATCGGAGGAGTACAGTACAGTACTCGATGTGCTGATCACAAAAAAAAAAAAAAAAAANAAAAAAAAAAAAAAAAAAAAAAAAAAAAGTGTCATGACTCGTTATATTATTATTCCTGCTCACGGAGCGTACTCCGGAAGCCCAAGATTGGGGAGCTGATATGGCGTGGAACAACATCCAGTATTTCCCACGATAGCGCTTGCGTTGAGCTGGCCTCAACTCTACAATAGGAGCTGCCGAGTTGGTTACCATACACACGCCTCGTGGAACCTCACTTTTGGACGTCACGGTATTTGAGTGATGTGGTCAGGTTAAGCATTGAGATTTTGTCTTACATATTTTTCCCTTTCTTTCTTTTTTTTTTTTTTATTCTCCCCCCTCCCCCCTCCACCTCAACCCCTCCCTCGGTGAGACTCGGGAATCATAAGGTGTCACTCGAGGGCTGGGTGACGTGGGAGACTTTGGGTGTGTGTGCCCCATATCGTGGTTCTTAAAATTGTGGGTGCTGGAGGGAGGGGGCAGTTTCTGGTGCCGTTTAACTTGTGATATTTTTTGCTGTTTGTATGATAGCTTGGCGTTTGGTTGTCGGGGGGGTGGGGGTCAGGGTGGTGAGTTAGAGTTGGGCACGGTGGCAGGCGGCAAGTCGTGTTCGGGACCCCTTGCCGAAAAAATCCTGAAGGGGAATGCTGGTGGCTCCTCTGGAGTACCGGTATGTGCTGGTGTTTTCTGTTATTCATTAGGAGGCAATTAAAAGGTGTCTACGGTCGGTGAGTGTTTGTATATATACTGAATCTGCCCTTGCTTTTTGACCAGAGTGGAAGTTTGCCTTTTTTCCGCAGCAAAGGCGGGAAGAAATCATAGCATGTTAGAACGGATAAGCATAGGACACATCCGATCATCAATTACGTGGTATCGTTGGTACCATAATTTTGAGAGAGAGTGCTCTCAGATAGCGTATCATATTATGGAAGCACCTAGCGCGTCGGGGATGCGACGGTAGGTGTCCAGTATCACCATTAGGGCATCATACCGGTATATACAAGAAACTGCTGCTGGGAACGTTGTTGTGCACCGTCCCCTTCGAATAACAACAGCTGTTTGGCTTTAGAGGCGCTCGGACTCTTGCAAAAAGTACGAGTACTTTACAGTGACAAAACAAAAGTCCAAGATAACTTCGAGTTATCATACTGAGAGCACAGCACGCACGCGCCCACCGCGAAAAATCCTTTTACATTTTGCTTCTGAAAAGGGGGCATACTGGAGGACAAGAAGGAAAAGAAAATATGGAAAAAGTTCGGAAAAGGCTTTTTCCTGAACCTAGCATTGATAACTTGATAGGATATATATAAGAGCTGGTTCCCACTGCTGTGCTGTATAATAGCCTTTGAGAGGGCTATGAGCAATAAATAAATAAATAAATAAATAAATACATTCTGGAATCTATTAGCTTGGATAATGGCAGTGACACAAAAGTCTGCATCATCAACAAAAAACGGGTACGGTACTCCATGTACAGTACTAGTACAGTACAAAATGGTCACTGTGGTGGTACAGTTATAATCTCGGCCGGTTGTCCTGTCTAGTCAACATTCAGTGAGAGGGGGCATCAATGGATCGCACCTTACCGCATAATATGATAAACTACAGAACTTGGGAAGGGGGACAGATGTGGCGGAGCGAAAATGTCTGAATTCCACAAGTTCCCGGGAGGAAATCGCCAATAGAAGTTGGAGAGGGGGGAAATGAGAGAAGGGATCTGAACGAGTTATATATAGTACTGTACCGCAAGGGAGTTTCCAGCGAGGGAAACTTCTTTTTTGAAGAGTCCTATCATACGAGGAATTTCTGTTCACTATACATATGATAATATCATAATATCATACGTATAAATTTCTGTAAAATTTACAGACCGACTGAGAGGAGGTGTCAGGCTCCCACCCGTTTTCTCGGTAAAAGCACGTGACTGGCTTTGTTGGGGCTCTCTCCAGGTTTGATTTTAGGATAACCCGTGGCATGGTCTAGCTCCACGAAACTTCAAGTGGGAGCGCGGTACGGTGGATTTAATTAACTTTTGCTATCAAGCACTATGGTAAGGCTATCGTTGTTCGGGATGGCTTGGAACGCTATTCCTGTTCCTGAGACTTGTCATTTTCTATTGTATCGTTTATTTGCTTTTTAACGGAGCATGTTTCGATTTTTTTTTTTTGATTTTTGATTTTTTTCTGATGAACCAGGTAATTAATTTTGTAGTGTTTTTTTTTTTTTTTCTGTGAGCCTTACTGATAACTGCTCGAGTAGCTTGCGCGAGTACTGTGCTGGTACTGTACAAGTATGACACCGTCAGAAATTTTAGAGAAGGTGAAGGACTATATCACAAAGAATGACGTTTAAGAACCCCGGCAAATGATTTCGCCTAACCCATCCACCCACCCGTGTGGCGGAATCCCTGCCGGTCGCCACGTCTCCAATGCCCCACGTTAGTCCACGAAGTTCCATCCCACCAAGAACTTCTACCACCCCATCATATCAAACCTAGCTACCCTATCGCTATTGCCAAAAAAAAAAACCCCCCCATCACAACAGCACCTTGAAAACACCTTTCTCCCCCACACAGCGCATATTTTAAGATGTCTTCGACCTTCGTCGATTCGGATCTCGACCCGCTCGAACCCACTCTCCAATCCATTCTCGACCAGAAGAGCCTACGCTGGATTTTTGTCGGCGGGAAGGGTGGAGTCGGAAAGACTACCACTTCTTGCTCCCTGGCTATCCAGCTTGCTAAGGTCCGTGACAGCGTTCTGCTGATATCTACGGATCCCGCACACAATTTGAGTGATGCCTTCAATCAGAAGTTTGGCAAGGAGGCGAGGAAGATTGAGGGGTTTGAAAACTTGAGTGCTATGGAGATTGATCCGAACGGCAGCATACAGGAGCTGATTGAAGGAGGTGAGTTCGGGATATTCTTTTCTGTAATAGTAATAAAATAAAAACCGTTTGCTCTCGGTTGTCTGACGTTTGCTCTAGCTGAGGGCTCGCAAAATCCGTTGGGGAACATGATGCAGGATCTCGCATTTTCCGTATGTTGTCATCTTCCACTTTCAACGAGAGAGCTTGTCGGGGCTGATAGATTGCCCCTAGATCCCTGGGGTAGACGAAGCTATGTCCTTTGCCGAAGTTTTGAAGCAGGTCAAGTCCCTTTCGTACTCGACTATCGTTTTCGATACCGCTCCTACTGGTCATACCCTGCGTTTCCTCCAGTTTCCCGCGGTACTGGAGAAGGCTCTATCAAAGATCTCTCAATTGAGTGGCAAGTTCGGCCCAATGCTTAACGGTATTCTAGGAGCTCAGGGTGGGCCAGGCGGTGTCGATGAGATGATGCAGAAAATGGAGGGTATGAGAGAGGTTATTGGTGAGGTTTCCAAGCAGTTCAAAGACCCTGACCTTACTACGTGAGTGCACACACCCTTCTACCGCCGGCAGAAGCTTGGCCATGTTTAGCCTGGTTTACGCTAGATGATTTCTGACCTTGATGAATAGCTTCATCTGCGTTTGCATTCCCGAGTTCCTTTCCCTATATGAGACAGAGCGCATGATACAGGAACTCAACAACTACCAGATCGACACACATAGCATCGTTGTCAATCAGCTTCTCTTCCCCCAAAAAGGCTCTACCTGCGAGCAGTGCATCGCTAGACGAAGGATGCAAAAGAAGTATCTCGAGCAAATCGAGGAACTTTATGAGGACTTCAATGTTGTCAAGTGCCCGTTGCTTGTTGAGGAGGTTAGGGGAAGCGATAAACTGAGAAAGTTTTCGGAGATGCTGGTTAAGCCCTATGATCCTCCGGCGGAAGATTGAAGAGGCCATGGAGGTGGACGTTGCATACACTATATCATTTTGCCGGGAGTTTCTCTGATGTCAGAATGCCTCGCTGGTTCATAGATGAGGATGGCGTACAGGTCCTAGTCGCCTTGTATGTCGATGCCGAATAAATAATTTGCCTTACTATCATTCTTCTCGTTCTCTTTGGCGCCCTGCGTGCCAGGACCCCCATAGAGACCCTGAGGTTTATTTAAACGCAGGTGCTCCCGAACCCTGTTACCCAAGAACCCCTCCGTATTTATCCACGCGAATCGGAAGAATTCGTATCATCAAGGGGCACACAAAGATTGAACATTTATCCATTAGAAAAAGGGGATCTGCTACCGTAGGGCGCAGGCGCTATATCGAGGGAGATAACCTTTTTTTTTTTTTGCATAATCTATCATCCAAATAGGGGTCGAGGGTGATGTGAAGTCACGAGCCATCACTCGTAAACAACGTAAATTACCAGGGTTCGAATTCAGCTAAAATTTCTGTTTCGTTAATCCTTTCGGGCACGGATATGGGGAGAAAGGCCGGGTTAGAGCTTCGAGCGAGAGGGTCTGATATCCCGGTCGTTGAATACTCTTGTTGTGAAGTTCGTCAGCATATTGGATAACTTCCAGGGGGGTTTCCCATGGTGACTGGGAGTCCAACAGCGGTGATGTCACCCTTAGGTATGCTAAGGCACCGTCCCGTATATTCGCAGGTGAGCGGAAGTCTTGTGTAGCACTTGCTAGGCAGCTTTCTTTGGCCCCTATATTCTATCTTGTTCCTATCTTTCATTTATTTCAACTGCCACGAGCTGTTGAGCTACAAAACCGCCACACACCGCGGGCTGTGCTACGTACAGTACTCGTACTTTGCATATCCCATATTTCGATAAGGTCGGTCTCAGATTTGTCCGGGTTCCGGAAACCGGGGGTGGGATTCAGCCCAACTCAGATGTTAGTTGTAGGCGTTACCCCACGCCAGAATGCTTAAATTGATGATGTCCCCCATCCTAGCTGTGGTCGCAGTTCTCGCTGGATGTCATAGGGAGCTCAACGGTCATAGCATATCACTCGCAAAACTGAAATCCTCCATGAACCATGACTGTTATCAGGTCCCCACGGTTTACGACCCGGCCCCACAGAGCGCAAAAACGATAACGGGAACAGGCTTTGTAGTTATCTAAACCATCTAACCACTCCCCCGCGGATATTTCAGGAATTTTGGAAGTGGTGTTCAACGAATCGGTAAACTTCACTCCCGAACGTTCCCGCACTGACCCGAACAACCTTGCTGCTCCTAGCAAACCATCCTTTCCCTTAACACAAACATCCAATCGAGCCAGACGCCTGTCCTACTGAGAGCATTGAAGATGACCGTCCATCCAGGGTTCGTGCAGGCGCATGCGGGTGCTCATGGCCAAGATCTTATTTATTCAAACAACTAGGTAACACTATTAGGCTTTTCAATTAAACATCGCCCAGCCGCAGGGCCGGCACAGTGTGCAGTCGAGGAGTAGGGATACTCGAGTAAAGGTAACGTGCTGTTGTTTCCAAGTCGAAAAGTTCCCTGTTGACTTTTGAAACGATTGAAGGGCGACAGGGAGTCCTCTCATCATGAAATTCTTCCGGCACCTGCTTAGCCGGCATGATGGACCACTTCTATTGTGCTGCATAGAGCGTTCAACATATTGGATCTTAAATGTTAATTTGAATGAGGGGACCTGTGCAGATTGTGCAGAAAACTGGGCGAATCACGATGCTTATCGCCTGGCACGGGTTCGGTCGGGTCGTTCGGCCATTGGTAGTCGTGCTATGAAATCAATTCTTATGATCCTGATGGCACCAAACACCGAACAAGGTGTGTGAGTGCAGGAGCTCTTTACATCTCACTTTGGATGTCATAACATCTCCCCCGGATTTTTTGCAATGATCCAAACCATCAATTTTCATGCGTTCAGAGATTTCAGAGAAGGACGAGAAATGCTTACCTCAGACAGGAGGCGAGGCATGGTCCGCTCGGTCATTCCCGTTCGGTTAAAGGGTAAAACGGCCGGTGCCAGTTTGCCTCCAGCCAGAGCCGCAAAGGCCGTGCGCGCCTTGAACGTTGAAAAAAAAAAAAAAAAAAAGGATTCGAGCCTCTCCAAAACCTTTTTTTACCAACAGTCACTTACTGTATTGCCAAACCATGAGTACTCGAGTACTGTGCATGTATCGGGGGTTTCAGCGAATTTGATTGGATTACCTGATTACCATTTACCGGTATTGCGTTGGTTTACTCCGCGGCCGTCCCCTCTTGACAGGTACTATATATCAAGACAAGAAGAAAATGTAAAAGTCAAACGGGGGTGGGTGAGTTGTGTGAGTGGTGAACGTCGAAGCCTTATCTGGTCATGCTTCACACAACGAAGCATATAATAAAATTGGGAGCAGGAGACGGGGTAAAAGAAGGGGGAAAAAAAGAAAAAAAAAGAAGAAAAAAAAATTCACGAGGAGGAGCCCTAAATGCCTCTATCATACCGTTTGTTTGGAAATTTATAGAGGGTGTTGCCCCTCTCCGAATTGATCGCTTGTATAATAAGGGATTTGCTATTGGGGCGCAGGTTTGGACCGGAGGGAAGAGGGGTTGTTATCGTTGGTTTTTTTATATTTTTATATATATATATATATTTTTAAGGGAACACGGTGGATTGGAGAAGATATCATAGGAAACATCGAAATAGAGTTTGGCGCCAGGATAATGTTTCACGGCGGCTGTTGAGAGAAGAATAACATTAGGGTAATTGAGCCTTCTAACCTTGTGTTCACCATTAATATAAATTTTTCTCTCACTCTTTGTATCATACTGTATCATACATACTCGAGTACAGTACTGTGCCGGCCTGTGTATAGACTAGCAGCACCACCAGCAGGGGCTTCCTCACCCCGTTCAACCTCTACAAATATTTTCGGGCATCTTCCCATTCGCAAGTTCCTTACCTTACCCCTCCTCTTTCCTTCCTTCCTTTTCTTTTCTTTTCAATTTTCAATTTTCAAGCTTCTGGTAGCGCACAGTATGATAGCAAGCACGCATTTGGACCAATTCTCCAAACCTGGAGTTGGTCACGTATTTTGCTGTCTCCTACTTGTATCATCATTATTACCACCATTTGAATGCAATGCACACCCAAATATCCGTCAAACTTGAACACATTTTTTTCCCCGCAGATTACCCCGGACACCCGCCTACCTGTCAAACGTTACCTGCCTTGCCTGTCTGAGTGTAGAGGTAACGTAATGTGTGGTATCATACGGCGTTACCATCATGCTTGCTGTGGCTATATTATAATCGGACTCCTCCTTCCAGGCCTGTCTGCCCCCCCCCCCCATACATACACACATACATACCACGGCAGCCTGAGGTTTCTTTCTTTTCTTTTTTTTTCCCCTTCCTTCCCCCACCCATCAAAGGTTACTATTGGTAACGTATAAATATTTGGATAGCGGTTCCTCCGACTCTTGATCCTCCTCTCCTCATCATCATCGAGACAAGGAAACTTCTTTTGGAAACAGACTACCGGCGATAAGAGGAATGGAAAGCAACACTAGAAAGAAGGTGATACCAATCATCATTCCATCAACATGCTTCTACCCTCCTCCACCACCGCAGGAGGTCACGCCGCCGATAACTCCCTATTTGCTCACATCCTCCTCCCCCACTGCCACATCTCAAGACTCGACGGCGACGTTGCTGAACGCAATTCCGCCACCACCGAGTATCGACGTGCCAACGGCCGCATGGATGATCCAGCAACGGCAATTCCTCCTCGGCGAGGGTGCGTGGTCGAAGGTGTATGCTATCCGTTCTCACAACATAGCGGTGAAGACACCATCCGCGCCTGCTAGTCGGGAAGTGATTGAAAAGGAGGCGAAGATATTGCACTACTTGGCCACAACCCTTCCGGACCTGAGGATTGCGCGGTTTCGTGGGTTTGATGTTTCCTCCTCGTCGTTGTTCATGGAGTTGGTTAGTATGGGGACGTTGGAGGATTTTGTTGAGCGGAGGGCGCGGGAGTTGGTGGTGGAGAAGGAGGGGAATTCCATGGCGAACATGAGGAGGCCAGTTGTTGGGATGGGACAGTGGCTGTTCCTGGCTGAGCGGTTAGCCGGGGTGTTCTCCCAGCTCAAGGAGGTGGGGGTTGTTCACGGGGACGTCAAGTGGAGTAATATCCTCCTGCGAGAATTCCGCCCCACTAGTGGCAATCCTGAGGACGCAACGTGGGCAGCTTGCAAGACGAAGCTGTACGAACCGGTTGTGGTGGACTTTTCATCTGGGCATTTTCACCTCGACGGTGGGGAGTTGCCTGAAGCGGTGAATGCAGTTACTACTGCCTTCTGTGCACCCGAGCTTCTTGAGTCGTTCATTTCTAGGCCCTCCACTTCTGGCTCACAGATTACGCCACCGGTTACTCCGACTTCTAGTTCTAGAGCCTCGGCGGCGACGACGACAGCTCCCCATCCATTACCGACCTTCCAGTCGGATTTGTATTCTGTTGCCTTGTGTCTCCTCGCCGCAGCTATTGGGAGTGAGGTGTATAGGAATGCGGGCAAATTTGTGGGGATATATGTACGCCAGGGGAACCCGGTTGGGTGGGTAAGGGGAGATGAACGGGGGTTGAGGATTGGTAGGGGGTGTGTGGTGTTGGATGTGCTGAAGGATTGCTTTGGGAAAGTTGCGGAGGAGAGAATTGATGTTGGGGTTGTTGGCAGAAAGGCTGCTGGGTGGAGGGAAGGATGGCTGGGTGAGGGGCAGGATAATCCGAGATGGGGATGCTGAGGGAGGTGAGGTCGGAGCTACATTATTAATGCTTTCTTTTCCTTTGCCGTTGCATTTTTCATTTATACTATTAGACTGCATATGGTTGGGTTGGGATAGGTTTTTCCTCCGCTATGTTCTGAACTCTGGGGTCGTTCTCTCGTTGGGTGGTGCTTTCGGAAATCAATATACGGCATTGGGAATAGACTTTAGGTTCCATTAAGCTTTGCAGTAATTGAGTATATTATTTTGTCTGTCTTCAACTATTGCAGTTATATACTCTATCTAGACGTTAGATGCTAGTATATATGTTCAGACGAGAGGTACTGTATAGTGGTTGTGAGAAGGAAATAATCGGTGGGTAGTGCCAAACTCCCCTAACCCATTCAACGGGTCACGATGTAGTGCAAGGGGGGGGGGCGTCTCCGGGAAAATAAAGGTGAAACAATGGCAAACAAGAAAAAAAAGAGTGGGGTCAACTCACAGATTCATTCACCCACGATGGGTACCCGACCAGCACGATATTGTAGAGGGGAGCCTGTGCCTATGCCGAGTCGGAGGGTGGCGAAACTGCTCCTCTTCAATCAACCAAGGGCATCGGCCTCTAACCTCCCCTTCACCCCCTTCTCATACTTTCCTAGGTTAATTCCACCCGCCGACCAGAGCGTTATGGCCCTGACCAACACCCCTGCCCCCCTTTCCTCTTTCTGCGTATCCCCAATAACGTTAACCCATTCCCCATCCCTCAAAGCTCCCATAGAAAGCGAGCTCGTCAGTAACGAGACGTCAGTCTTTATCAAGACTGACGAAGGGGGATGAGATAGGCTTAGTTCGGCGGTTGTCATATCGTAGGAAGCTATGCTGTTAAGTATAGTTATTAATTTAAGCTGAGAGAGGGTGGTGGGAAGGAAGGAGGGTACCAGCCGAGGAAACGGACTCGTGTGTTGGGTGGGCATGATGGAATTTGGTCGAGCGGGAGGAGTTTGGAGCCGGGCTGTGTGTAAGGCGGTGAGGAGGAGGAGGAGGAAGGGGATGGCTCCATGGGTGGACTATGGGGAGGGATTCATGTGTTTGATAGTGGTTACTGTGGTGGATTGGACTTTGGTTGGTTCACTGTTTGGTTGAGATGGATGGCGAAGGGGGTGCATCATACCCGCGAGAGGGAGATGGAGGGTAATCTGATTAAAAATACGATAAGTGAACTCGGGGGGATAAGAAATCGCAATCTACAGGGCCGGTCAGGTTTCTTCTTCATCTTTTTTTTTTTCCTGCCTGTCATGCAAATAGAATACCGGTACCGCTGGAACCATTTTCCCCTTCGTTTTGATCTCCGCAACAAACTTAAACACACGTTAAAGTCTTGGCTGTTCGCCAAGCCACCAATACCTTTCTGCGGGCGAATCGGGAGCCCCATCAATCATCTTTCCATACTTTCCCTTCCTGTGTGTGAGTGAGCGAGGGAGACTGAGTGAGTGTGAAAGCGAGTTCCTCAAGTTAAATCCTCTAACAACCGTTTGACCACATTAGGCACTTTTTACGTACACCCATACCCGCACCAACCACCCCCTCTCCTCTCCTCTTCCACCCCCTCGAATCGATCGACAACCACTACGCTCATTTCTGCTGTGACGAACCCGACCCGATCAGGATCCAGCTGTTTTTACTATCAGCCCCTTTGCACGCCGGAGGGGAAGAGAGAAAGACAATCATGGAGAGTCAGTCGTTCAGTCCTGTGGGCTTGGACGCGCTGCCTCGATCAGATGCAAATATGGATGCGAAAGACGACACCTGCGCACCTAGTGCTCCTCTAGAGGGAAACAAAAATGCAATGGAACTGGATAATCACAAGACGATCCAGCAGTCGGGTCCTGTTGTGGAGGAGGCCGTAAGTGGGGTTTCGGAAGTGAAGGGTAACAACAACGTTCCCGCAGAACAATTGGAGGAGGAAGAGAAGAGAAAAGAAGGGAAAAAGGTAGAGGAAGACGTTGCTAGTGGGATCGGGGAAGAGGTGTCGCCGGTTTCCGCCCCCGCCGCGACTTCGACTGTTACCAACAATGCCACCACTGACACCATCACCAGCGACGCAGCCGGCGACCTTGCCGCTCCCACTGTCTCATCTGCACTTATGACTACATCCCCTCCGCGACAGCTTCAGTCTCCGGATATGTCAGAGAGGTTACTGGCATCTCAGCCCCAACTATCCACGCCCCAGCAGCAAGTGGAGAACATGCGTCGGGCAGCCGAGGCCTGTCGACCGCTTATCTTCAACGATATCCCCCCACCATCGCCAATTGTGGAACCCGGAGTCCTACATGAGCTAGGGGACCCGACCTCGCCCAATCGCCGACGATCATCAGCTAATGCAGGGATCGCGGGACTGGAAGAGCTACGCCGTGATAGGATGGATCAGCTCATCCACGCAACCGGGTTCGATGGCGCCGGTGAGAATAGCCAGGGATTAGAACACGAGCATACTATCGACGCGTTTATAAAGTTAAATTTCGATGACGGAAATGTTTACTACGTGAAGAATTCTTCAGTCATATTCGGCCGCATGGAGGGCGCTACGAGTAACACTTTTCAACAGATTGGCCCGGACGGGAGTACGGTTATCGGCGGGGGCAACGGGTTCGGCTTCGAGCACCCGACGACATCCGGCGCCATGGGCATGAAAAGGGAGAAGAAGAAGCGGAGAAAGAAGAAGGATGGTGTCGGCAGCAAGAAGAGCAAATCCACTACCAGTGGCGGGAGCAGTGCTGCTCCTGTCACATCCCGCCAGGGCTCGGCTTTTCAAGGACAGTCGCAGTTCCCGCTTTTTAGAGACCCGTTCGGATTCCAGTATGGTAACCATAGCAATCACTTTGCCCAGGAAGATGAGACACCTATGATTTACCTGCCCCCTCCGAACCCCTCTGGGGAGCAGGAGGTTTCTAGCGCTGCTCCTCCTAAAAAGAACATATCTCGCAAGCACGCTAGGTTGGCTTACAATGCTGTTCGGGGGTGGTTTGAACTGGATATCATGGGCAAGAATGGCGCGTTTGTCAATGAAGAGTTTGTGCAGGTGGGGACAAAGCTTATTATCGATCCGAAGGAAGGGACCAAGGTTCAGATTGGAGGTGTTAGCTTTGTGGTTTACGTTCCGGAGCACTTGGAGGGTGGTCCAGAAGTGATTGAACCCTCTGCTGCGAGTGGAGGGATGGGCAAAGGGAAGTGTCATAAGGGGAAGGGTGGAGAGGGGAAGAGTACTAAAGGGAAAATGGCCTTTTCCTTTAATGATGATAATGGCATGGAGAGTGATTTGAGTGATCCCGATGCGGCTATGAGTGATGATGATAGTGAGGATAGTGTAAATGGAAGTGGGGACAGTGGGGAGAATGAGAGAGGAGAGGAGAGCAATCAGGGTAGTGGTGAAGAGGATGATGGGGGTGAGGATGATGAGGGCGAAGAGGGCGATGTGGAGAATTCTGAGGAGGTGGAATGCTCAGGAGAGGAAGGTGAGGAGGACTCTCCAAGCCCTGAGCCCGTTAAGGTTGAGAAGCGCGGCCGGGGGAGACCTCGAAAGGATCAGACTGAAGTCCGACGAAAGGAATTGGTGAAGGAGAAAGCTGCGACGGAGCGAGCAAAGGTGAAGGAGAGGGAGAGGGAGAGACGGAAGAGGGAAAAGTTGGAAGCAGAGCGAAGGGAGAAGGAACTTGAGAAAGAGCGTGAGAAAAAACAATTGGAAGTTCAACAACAAAAGGAGGAACGTCGGCGTCAAAAAGGGCGATTGCAGAAGGGGAAGGGGAAAGAGAGGAAAAAAATACATCTTCCAGTGCCGGTAAAGGGCGGCGGAGAGGAGGCCAAGAAGGAAGGAAAGTTATACCTTCCCCTTCCACTTTCGGCCAAATCTGAAAAACCCTCTGCCCCGGCCCAAGAACGAAAGGGTCCAGGGCGACCTCCCAAAGAGAAGAAACGTGAGATAAAAACTCAAGCTCCGCTGCAACCATCGCCCCAACAACCTCCATCCCCCGCCCATCAACCACAACAAGAAAATTCCGCAAATTCTCAACAAGATACCGAGATGTATCTCACCTCTTATCGCGACGACCTGCAAGAACTTGCGCCCCTAGCGGCTGCCAACCTAGCGATGTCTATGCCAATTGACCCCGCCCTTTCCTATGATTTGCCCCAGGCCCAGGCCCATGCCCAGCCTGTGCCAACTGTTTGCCAGGAATCTCCGAAGAACCAAAAGAAGGGAAAACCAAAGAAGGAAAAGCCGCCCCCAAAGAGGAAGCGCAGTCCCTCTCCCGAGCTCAACGAGGCTGATTTTCCTCCTGAAGCTTTATTAAAACCTTCGGCCTCTTATGTCGTTCTTATTCATGAGGCAATTTCCTCTTCTGAGAGAGGTGCCTTGACTTTACCAGAGATTTACAAGGCCATTGAGCGGAAGTATCCTTACTACAAATTAAAGGTTACTACCAACGGATGGCAGAGTAGCATCAGACACAATCTTGGCCAACACAGAGCTTTCTACAAAGTTGAGCGCAGCGGGAAGGGTTGGTTATGGGGCTGTACAAAAGGTGTCAGCATTGAGAAGGAGAAGAAAGGTAGCGCGGCTACTCGCTCTATAAGCTCTGCAAGCTATGCATCTGGAATTTCTGACGGCCATCGCAATGATCAGAGTGGGCAGACGCCATCAGTTCAATACTGCAACGGCGCTCCATCTCAATCTATGCTGCAGCCGCCCCAATACTTGCCATACCCCCGGTCCCAGCAACCGCAATACCGACAAGCTCCGCTCGCGCCCAGCACTATTCCAACTCCTCGCCCACCTCCCGCTTATCACGCACCAATCCCCAGTGCCGCAAGTTTGAGGCAGCAGCAGCATATTCCTTCCCCACAGCAGCAGCAGCCTCCAGCGAATGCGCAGAGTGGTGGATGTAGCCCGGATTTCAACGAGGCGATCGTTGGACTTCAAGCGTTGATCCAACAGCACAAGGATGCACCCGGGCCGCACTCCTCTGAGCTGCTAGAGGTAGCAAATAAAGTAGTGCACAGCTTGGTGAATAAAGACCCGGGTGCAATGGAAGCTATTAAGAGATTGACTGCTATCATTAAGCAGACTGATCCTGCGAAGGCTGTTACCCAATCGCCGGTGCCACAACAACAGTACCAGCAACAGCATGGGCAGACCCAAATCGGGAAGGGGAAGGGGGCTGCTGCTTCGGTAGTTGGTATCGCTGCTACTACTCCGACTCCTGCCGCGGTTGCCCAATCAGCTCGCCAAAACAATGTTGTTGACAGTGCCCCCGCTGCTCCTCAGGCGAATAAGCATTCCACTCCCATTAGCATTAAAGACCTCTCGCCAGAGGAGAAGGCCGTGCTAGTTAAGAGGTTGTTGCTAGCTAAGAAGCAGAAGGAACAGGCTGCGGCGGCAGCAGCTGCCAATAAGGCCTCTTCTGTTAGTCCTTCAGCAGCGGTATCTGCGTCTGCTCTCGTTACATCCCCACTCACACAAGCATCTCCTCTCCATGCCCCACCTCCAGTCGTCAAGCTCGTCTCCGCACCCATCCCTATTACCACCGCCTCTGCAGACTCAACACAACTTCCAACAACCCCCACCTCTACCAAACGGCCCCGCGAGCACGAACCAGAACCTCAAGACTTGGAGGCAAAGCGCCAGAACACCGGCTAGACGACAATTGAGAAAATGATTCTAGTCCTTTTCGATTCTTATCGTTTCTCTTATTTATCATTACCCTCTATAAACTAGAGTGCCCGGCGGAACTGTTTCTCTTATTGTATTCTCAGTTCTATTATCTCCTATACCAACTATCTCCTCTTTTTTATATATCTCCTCATTGGCTCATGGTTTTTTTCGCGCGCTGTATGTTTGTTTTGCTCTCATATGGCATAATGGTATTGTGGCATGTTTTGGCGTTGTTCGTTTCTTCTGCTTCTCCTCCTTTCCCGACCCGGGCGAGTTTGTGCAGGTGGGGGCGGGGGGCAGAGGTTGGAATTCTGGTGCCCATGGCAGGAGAGGTGGGTGAAGGGAGGCTGTCAATAATTTAGATTGAATTCTGGGGCGGGTGTTCAGCATTGGGGGGAGTGATGCCGGCTGGAAGGTCCTTTTCCTTCCATTTCTCTTTTCATTTCCTCTACCTACCGTTGTATTCAATTGATTCTTGTATTTTCTTCTGAGACATTGTTTTTTGTCTTTTCCTCTCCATTCTGTTCCCATCCCCTTCTTTTTGTTATTACTACTTGTGTGGCTTTATGACGTGAATGTAACTAGGTTGATGGCTTTTTCGGCTTTGGATTCTGTTGCATTAGGTGGGTTGGTGTGGTGTGATGCAATTGTGTTCATAAAGTGTCACTCGGCGGGTTGTGTCTCAAAATCATTAAAAAGTATATTTACTATTCCCATTATTATTAATAGTTCTGCCTTCTATTGCACAGCCAAGGCCTCACCACCGTGTGGTGTTGCATATACCTAATGTAGTAATTAATGTATACGCCGTGGACCACGTATGCATTACTACACATAGATGCTTTCCTTGCTTGTATAGATATATTATATACATATTTGCCATCACTGCCTGCTTCCTTAAATACCAGTAGTGTGATTTCTTCTCTTACTCCGTGATTATACCTTTCTACTTGTTCTTTAAATCGATCAATGAATCATCTTATCTTGCCGTGTTTCTACAACATGAATTGTAACGGAAGTGTAATGTATGCAGAATGATGCTAATAGAGGGACGCCGGATTGGGGAGGTCGAAAAGTCGTTTCCCACGTCGGATATCCAGCTGAGTTTGCTTAATCAAGCGAGCGAGGTACAGTAAGTCAAGTTTAAGCACAAAGCGCCCCTTAATGGAGAAAGAGTTTCCAAGAAGTAACTTGGAGGGAAAAGAAATGTATTCTATGGAACAGACGTCTGTTGAGAGGGTGTCTTAACTAAGAAGGATCACTGCTACCAATGTGAACATAGTTCTATAACTTTATCCCCGACCTTTTCCAATATCCTCACAAGTTTACTCCTCCATCCCTGACCCTAAGTCCATACCACCATGCCTCAGCAGAATCCCCACTACCTTCCCCTGACCCCTCTGGACAGCCATATGCAGTGCCGTCTGGCCAGACTGGTCGCGGGCATTAACCTCAACCCTCCGATGGGCCAGCAGCAACTCCACGATCTCGCACATGGCATTACTCAAGAACACCCCCTCCATTTCCTCCATCTCCGCAAAATCCTCCTCGCACGCCTCCCCACGGAGAACCGCTTCCCTAGCCACCTTCGCCCCCGGCGAGACTCTATTCGGTGGCAGGGTGCCTTCCCGAATCGCGCACATCAATGGGGTGGACCTGGTCAGCGACGTCCGGGAGTTGACGTCGGTCTTGCTATTGGCCAGGAGCGCTCGCACCGCACGCGGGGAGCGGGCCTGTATAGCGCAGTGCAGGAGACTGCGCCCCGCGGTCGATTCCCGCACGCTTGTGTCTGTGCGGGTGTCTTCAACCAGTGCTTCCAGCACACCGCTCGGTTCCGCTTCGCCAGCGGCGAGTCTGATGGCGGCGAGGACTGTCTCGCCCGGTCGTGCGTCCGTGTTGATCTCTAGGTCCTTGCAGGTGAGGAGTACTCTCAGGATGTCCAAGCTGCCCAGTTGGATTGTTAGCATCAGGGGTGAGTCCAGGTGTGCGCTGTTGGGGTTCTCAGCATTTGGCGGTATTCCTGAGGATATCAGAGTGGCTATTATGCTAGCTGCCCCTCTGGGGTCCATGAGAGAGAGGTCTCTGATGGCCTGGCAAAGGAGTGCCGCTGGGCCACCGACTTTTTTAAGGATTCCCTGGGAATAGAGGCGTTTTAGTAGTGCTTCATCGCCTCGTCGGGCAGCCGTGTATATCCCCCTCCGACAGAGGTCTATAGAGGTGCTATACTGGAGGCTGTCGAAAAGGACGAGTTCTAGGGCTGCAGTCAGGTACGGGTGAGTGTTGCTCAGCACTGCTAGGTCCTGTGTCGGTAGGTTTGAGGCTATAAGGAGAAGAAGTTCGGGGGGGAGGGTCATTAGAGACATTCTCTGCTGTTGCTGCTGGGTCGCTTGGAGGAATGGTGTATTGGGGTATTTTGCTATTATGAATGGATGTTTTATTATGTGAATAGGGATGTGTTTTCGCTACCCCAGGTCTACTTATATCAGATTGAGGGCAGGTGTGAGGTCCCAGCTATGAATATCTCTCACCCCCACCAGCGGGAGCTGCAATCGTTGTCGTTTGTATATCATACCAGTAAATTGGTCCCGAACCCCATAATATAGTCCAGTATCATCCGAACATGGTGTGCTCCTTCGTCTCTATGCTCATGGGCAAAGTTCGCATATCACTTATTTTTCCTTTTTCCTATTACCCGTACTATACGTAACCTGATCTTGTTTGCAGGGTACCGATCGTGTACCCGGTGTAAGTATTTAGGCACTTTCTCGCTGGGCTGGCACTTTCAGCTCATGTGATCGCGCTACTATCAAGAAGCTGGCATAATCGGTGATGACCGAGTGACTCGCTCATGTTGCTACAGGTGAGCGTAGATTTAATATTATGCAGTGGTGTGGTGGAGACAACGCAGGCTTGGAGGGTGCATTCGATAGGGGGAAGGAGAATGAATAAAGTCATGGTGATACCCATGTGGTAGTGAGACTGTCCACACTATCGCAGGAACGAATGAAATTTTTACAGTATCTCTGGAGGTGCAAACACAGCCACCAGACAACCAAACCAAACAGGCTCAACACTCACTCACCAACGAATCACCAACAAACAACAAACAAACCACCCCCGACAAGAACTACAGTGAAATCTCCGTTATCTCCAGGGTGAATGGGTCTCGTGGAAGTAACAGGGGGATGGAAAGTAGGGAATAGGCTTGGCAGAATCAGGCATGCCAAAAATAAAATGAGTGATATTTCATGATATATTAGCTCCTGGTTTTCCAACTCATTCATGTGGAAAAATAATGCATTTCGCCCAGTTTATGGATTTGATTTTATCCTAAAAACACAGTACACATAGATATCCTCTCAACTCTCTATCGTGTTGATTGAAATGTTCTTGGTTTTCTTTTCTGCCCTCCATCGGGCCATTATCTGAAAACCTGCCGACAACTCTCTTCTCTGAGGAAAAAATTCACACTAAACAAATTCTGGAATTTAGGGACATTTACAACCTAGAAAGAGGAACTAATAGAACCCTGGGGCTTAGAAGGAGAAAGCTCGTAGAACAAAACTAGTCTCCCTACAAGGGATGGAAATATTGGAGTCGTGGAAATATCGGAGAGTGGGAGTTAACTGAGGTTTCACTCTAGGTGTGATTAGCGATTCTATCAACCGGCAAGAGATCACTCTCTACGCTCCGTTTGCACACGGCTTATGATACCTTCTCACTCTGCAACCCAATAGCACGCCAGAGGCATGGACCAGACAAGATAGGATACAAGTGCGAGCACAGTGCCGGTATCATTGGTAAGGAGAAGGGGAGAAAAAAGGCATCCGCTTATCATAGACCCCATAGTAATGCTGGTAATGTTCTGCGAAAGGGTACTGTACTGTAGCTAATAGTAGTGATGGGAGAAAAAACCCATGGGAGGTGCCGGGATAACATACGACGCTTCTCGAGCAGTATCATAGGCTGTCTTATCGGAGGAGTGAGATACCAGAGCAAGCCATTTGCCCCGAGTGACAGCTCCTGAAGAAAAAGGGCGGCAATGCACTGTACAGTACAAGTAAATTAATAATAGTCAACAGGCATGCGAGACTGAAGTTGGAAGTCAGAAGTTGGGAGATGGCTTAGAACAGCTTAGTCGGGTGGGAGTACAGTACCACTATCGGTCGGCACTCCCAGACGCTGGGTGTGATAGACTCATTGCTAGCTTCCGACAATGGATTTACTGGTCGAAAGGATACGATATTTTCCAATGGATTAATCATAAGTTGGGGCTAGAACTGGAGTTGGTGTTGAAGGCTCTAGCTAGATGTTGATTGATCAAGGTAGATTGTGGAGGTTGCAGGAGTCTGACATATCTGTCCTTTGTTACCACGGGAGTGTATGGAGGAAAAGACAGCATGCGTGGAGAGAAGGAGATAGGTGTGGTGATCTATGGAAGGGTCAGGATGCATTGTTTATGTTTTACTTATACTGTTGTTTTTACCGTTAGTTTTGAAAAAGCAACCAACGAACGAAGTCATTTTCCTTACCTCTCACTTCTGTCCACATATCCATTTAGTCTTCTATCAACCGCTGCGCAACCAGTCATCAACCATTATCCATAGTAACAGTTGGGAGGCCAAACCCGGGTTTGGGAAGCTCCATAATGAATTGTGATGCGATGTCATTTGTTGCCCGAGGTGCAAGTGTAAATTACTCTTCTGTGCGATGCTGGGTCTGGAATCGGGGTATGCTCGAGTCTCCTCGAGGAATAATCTCAGTAAATCCAGTGCTTATGCAATGCTGAGAGAGAATGCATGACGGGCCGGAGGTTGGCACCGCACGTCGACAATTTGGGGTCTTATTTTGTACTGTAACTGCGATGAGGATTGAATGTTGTGCCTCCTCGCGCTGTGTGGAATGGTACAGTATCGTGGATGGCCAAGACGCACTGTACTGTACACCTGTGGAGGAAAAAAAACAGGTCCAAAACCACGAGTAGCTCACACGACTACTATAAATTCAAGATCGAAAGAAGAGCATTGTGTGCTTGAGACCTTGGTGGAAGGGAATTTTTTACAGGATAGACGGTAGGGTTATTGGGCGATTGTATACTGTAAATTAATTCTGGCAACCCACAATATTTGAGAGCCAGTCTTTATCCTCTCAAAATCTGGAATTGGACCTTGGGTTTGACTTTCCCCGATATTAATGCGGTACTAACTATTCTGTACGTAGGAGGTAGACAAACATCTTGAGCTTGCATTTGCTATCCTTCCTTGTCCTTATTCCGCAGGCAGTGCTCGTGCCGTAGGGATGCTCTCAGAGCCTGAACGCCCGAGCCTTTCTCTGATACCACCCTGACAGCCCAGGCACCCGAGCTCCATACCAGCACAAAAGTGATGCCCGCTAACCTCCGGGAGGCAATGAGTGCTGGTATGATAGGGTAACTATCGTAGGATGCCTTCTACTGAACAAGTTGTCAGGAGCCAGCACTGAATATTCAGGTATCCTTTCTCTCGAGTGTCCGGTTCTGTGAGCTTTCCGACCAGGGGCTAGAAGATGGAATAGATACCACAGCTCTGGAAAACAAATAGCGGGTCCTAATGCTATGGGCTATCTTCAGCTCCTGCGGATACTGTGAGAACTGGAATAATTGAAACTGTTGCTAGGGCGTTGTGGGTTCTTCTCCTGGATTACTCTTTTCTTTAGGCCATGCAATTCAAGTGTTATAGTTTTGGCAGCTTGTTCGTATTGCATGATCCCTTCCTGGTCCGATACTGCGAGCTGCCAAATTTGCGTCTTGTATTTTCCATTGCTCATATGTCTGTAGTGAACTGTGGGCAATGTCGGCGGGCTTTTCTCTTGAAGATATGCATCTACTCCCACTAGTATAATATTATGAGGAAAATGCCCCGAGCTGTCTTAGCCCAACTCACCAGGTACAGCACCGGTAATTGATATGCTACCGGTATAGGATATTTTATGAAGTTAGTAAAGCGTCCACATCTACCTATTTTCCAATTGCTTGTTTTCAAACCAAAAGATGCAAACAGTATTGCTCCCCTTTTTAATAATATTATAATAATTACTCGTATGATAGAAGGTATAGTAAAGTTATTGTAGCAAAAACAAGTAAAATGCACTATCACATGACCCGTGGATTTAGTCAGCGTTATTGGGAAAGTAGAGTTACCGTACTCTACTCAAACACAACTGTGCCCCCCCATTCCACCTTTTAAACTCATTCTTGTGGGCCTTTCTTGGGATATCATACCAATTCTGGCAAGGTACACCCTTCCCCACAAACAGCATTTTGCCAAACTACATTTCGCAAAGCATGCAGAGCCAAGCATGTCCAGGAATTTTTTTGATATATCATATATAAAGAAAAGGTAGTCATTTCGGCCGACATCCTGAACAAGAGCAAATATGTGGTATCATACCTCCAACATTGGAGGTTACTAAATAGTTACATAGCTGTAGAGACCATTAAACGTCGATACCTAACCTCTTCTACTAACCACCTAAACGCCATTGTGTCTCTCTCAGGATCGCAGATCAATTTACGTGATAGAAGCACTATAAATATATGCTAGAAACTTTACGGTTTCCAACACAGGCTTCTTGAGGGAGATTTGCCCCGCAAGTACGAAGGCTCTAAACGATCTCTTGAGCATTGCTATTAGAATAAACTAGCTAGCGCCTCTGCTACAACCTTTACCATAACTGTCTATCATACAAACTGTCGCACATCCCCATCTAAAGGCCAACCAAGGCACAAGCACGGCTCCAGAACAACAATCACTTTTTTGCGCCTCCCCACAGAGCCTCCTAACCACAACATTCCCTCATATTTCTAGCACGATACCCCGATATTCCCACTACAAATCCTAGTGATATATGCACTCTTCCCTTCCGACCCAGAAACCTCTCAGTTATGGAAAACCAAAGCAGGGAGGGGTGGATAAAAGCTGCTCTCCGAGCTGGGCTGGGCTTATGTTCGTTGTATGCTCGTGAGACCAGAGGAACTACAATAAATTATTTCACGATAACCAAAGAAAGAAAGAAAGAGCGAATGCAAAGGCTTGATATAAGTGAGAGGGAAGCGGTCAAGGCCCCCGAGTGCAGTGCAGTGATAGTTTTCTAATGGGCTCACGTATCCAGGGGCATTAACCACCCCCTCAGATGATCTCACTCTCTACAGGTATGCGCTTCAGGGGGGGGATTCTTTGTGAAGGCGATTTTTTTCCATATTATAACTTCCCATTCGACTTCTTCCAATTCACATGCACTCTCCCGCTAGCGCGGGATACCTAAGAAGGGCAGCTCCTGTGCTCGAGTACTAGTACACCATAGGTATTAAGTCCGTGTTACAAATAGGAAAGGACCCCGACGTCAGTATCGCATGAGCAAGCAGTCGCATTTGAACTGGGGCGGGTCCCACTGACACCGCCCAACTAAGGATAACTGGGCATTAGTGAGTGCGTGTGGTCCTCTTGGCGGCTGATAGGCTAGCTTAGGGCAGTTTCCAGGTTTGAGAAAACACAAGGGTTGCTGGAACCCTGTGCACCGTGCCCGCAGTTCTGCGCTTCCATCCCGTCGGATACCCTCTAAAATAGTTGCGGGGAGTAATCATGAGCACTATGATAGAGCCATTTCTTTTATTCAAGGTGGAACTTAAAAATCTACAATTTTGCATCAGAAAACATTCACGAACCCACTAGTCACCAATTATCACCCAAGAAAACAACCCCCCCACCAAAGTTCCGATCTCACAATTACAAAACATCCAATCACCTTATGTACAACCGCGCTGGCTCCGTTTGTTCTGCGTTTGCGGCCAAAGGGTCAAAGTCACCTGATCTGTTGACAAAGTATAGCTATTCGAAAATCTGAGTACAAATGCCCACGTAACGTAAAAAGGAAAGGAAAGGAAGGAAACAAAACACTCCACTTGCTCCCAAAGCCAAACCAAGCCACCGAGTTACCCGCAAAGGAACCAAAAGAAAAGACGGAAAGACAATAACAAATGTTGAGAGGGGCAGCAGAAGGGGGAGAGGTTGAGAGAAAAGGTTATCCACAAGATATCTGGATGCCATAACCAAGGAAACACAAACATGGAGATAGTGTGTACACCTGTAGACATCCCAAGGCTTGTCCTAACCGTTGCTGACCCGACAGGCTCCCTCCCCAAGCACCAGGGAAGAGAGAATCCTAGTAAACAGGCGAGGGGGAAAAATGGCCGTGCCAGCACCCAGAAATCAATCTTCTGCAAAACGGTCTGTCGGAAAAAATTAGGAAACAAATGAAAATTCTAAACTCCCCAACCTAGATTCCCGTGCTCTTATAATAAAGATTATCCAATTGCTTATTACATTGCCATTTCCGCTTTCAACTTCATCAATTCTGCATCTTCGTCCTCTTCGATCATCTTGCCCTTGGCTAAAAAAACATTTGTGTTAGTGACATACTCTATAATATACAAGGAAGAAAACAGGAAATAAAGCCTACTAGTTTGGGGCGTTGCGGTAATCGGAGCAGACGGGGCACTGAGCATTTGAGTGTCTAACTGTTCTTGCTTGATATTGTCTAACTCCTTCAACAACTCAGACTCGTCGGTAGGCTCGCTCATATTGACAATCGCATTGCCGATCTCCTCGGCAATCTGTTGCTGCTCTCTGATTTCCTCCCTGTAGCGTAACTCGTCAGTATTCCATTCGTTTTTCCTTTTTCAAGTGCAATAGGATCCCCAAGTCCAAGCTTTGCGATATCGAAAACAAGAGGGTAGCTCTCAAAAGAACCAAAACCCAACCCAGTGTGAAGGGCACTAGGCCGGACTGGGCCAGGCTTCTTCTATGCTTTTGAACTTCTGCCCCAACTTCTCGCTCGATACCACCTGCCTAACGGGTATATCTAAACCTTATGCTAAGGAAAACAGTCACATACATTGTCATGTCGACCTTATCCAGGTTCATGCCATTATGAATTTTCTTCATAGCGTCACTAGCAGATTGCATAACCTTCAGGGTCTCAAAATTCAAGTTCGCTGTCTCGATGGAGTGCATCTGCTGCTCAATGGTATTGATCTGAGCGACGGTTGAAGCGAGGTGAGTCTCGTGTGTCTTCTTGCGTCTTAATGCAGTCATGGCGGCTATATAATAGATGAGAGAATTAGCCGAGGTAACCACAAGACACGATCGCCCCCAAGGAGATATTGAAGTACAGGCGCATCGCACATCCAAAGACAACACGCTTGCCAGGCCAGATGAGGGAGTGCGAGGCTGTAGGGGGTCTGGGGCAGGGAGGCGGGGAGTCAACACGAACCGCTTTTATTTATCTGGACCATCTTGCGAGCGATAGCGTCTTGTTCCGCAATCTCTCCTTCGAGATGCTTCTCCTTCTTTTGCAGCATCTCCAACTGCTCCCGTAACTTGAGAATAGCATCCTTGGCAGAGTCCTTCTTCTTTGCGGCACTGCCTCCAAACCAGCTCCACATGTTTGCTTTGAAAACAAGATTTAGCTGTGAAATCTAGAGACTCGGAGCCGAAGCTTTATAACGGGTGCGTGGGGTTGCCGGTATCGTAATCTTTGGTGAAGCGAGGTGCGGAAAGTTAGGAGAGAAAGAGATGAATTCAATAGGACAGGGAATGAAATCGACAGGTGACGAAGCTCAGTTTCCAGAGGGGCCTTGCTGACTAAAGACGCGCTGACCCAGTGCCTGGCGCCACAGGGCTGGAGTTTAGTAGCCACAGTTAAGTTTGGCTGCCCTAAACCCCCAAGCCTCCTCTTATCCTTGGGCTGCCTGGGACAGGAGAGTTCGCTGCCAGCGCGCTAAGGCCGGGTTGGGTAGCGATTAGCTTTACTTGGTAAAAGAATATAATTTTCAGGGTTTTTAATGCTCAAATGACTCAGCACTAGGGTCGGCTCAGATCGATCTAAAAACAGGCTTAGCGTGCCGGTAACGAATTTTACAATCTCAGACGCCTACTCGAATAAGGGATACCAGTATTTGGCACTTTGCCACATATTCGAGCACCATAGAAGGTTACTTCTCTACCCTAAATTCCATGGAGCACCAAAGCTAATACCACACCCATCTATCTATCTAGTTTAGCCAACCTGCGGAGTAGAGAGATCCACGAGTAAAAAAGCTCAAAGCAATGCCCAAAAAGGGTTCCGCGAAGAACAAGGAGGTCCCAACCCGAGAGCGATACTCGCCGCCGCCGCCGCCGTCGTGGCCGCCCCTTGCTCCGGTAATCCCGTCCGAGGACCTAACGGTGGAAACAATCCTACCCATGCAAATTCTTACAATACCCAAATTCTTCACGGCAACACTCTGCAAAACCTACCTCAACTTCGCTTCCCAATCCCTAGATCTGACCACAACACCCGGAAAGCCAAAACGTGGTGAAGCGGTGCGTGTGAATGACCGTATCTCAATATATGACCTAGGCTTTGCGGAGCGTTTGTGGAACGAAACGGGATTGAAGAATCTGGTGGCACGGGAGGCCGGCGAGGATGAGCGGCAGGAATTGTGGGGTGGCGAGGTCATAGGACTTAGCCCAAACATTAGAGTTTATAGATACTCTAAAGGCCAGTTCTTTGATAAACACTGTAATCCCCCTAGCAGTGGCCCCCATGAGGAAGAAGCAATGTTAAGCATTTGACAGATGATGATACAGCCTCGTTCTCAATCGGTGATCCGCAGGTGAGAGTTCAGACCACATGGACGCTGTTAATATACCTCACTGGAAAGAGTGATGGAGTTCGCGGAGGGGAAACGGTGTTTTACACCGAAGCTACAAAGCACACGCAGGGCAAGGAATACGCCATTGAGCCAGAAAAAGGGACTGCGCTATTGCATAAGCACGGGGCCCAGTGTCTTCTCCACGAAGGAAGGGTGGTAACGGAAGATGCCGGGGTTGGGAAGTGGGTGTTGAGGTCGGATTTGATAGTCAGGCGATAATACTCTCGTATGATATATGACGCCTGCAAGGCGTTTTCCCAGTTGAACATTGACACCAGAAATTTATCTTCTGCTCTATTACGTTACCAGATTTTACTTATTACACAATAACACCCCTCGAACAAATTTCAAGCTTATAGGATGAGCGCTACGTCTGATTGGCCCAGTAATTCCAGAGAGTAGGACTACCAGCACTGCGGGACATTAAAGCAGATCTGAAAGGCCAAGAGGAAAGCTTTTGTCTAAGACACAGTCAAAGATCTGAGTTAAAAATCGAGAACCAATTCAGGGTCAAGCTGGGTACCCATAGCTGATAAATTCTAAAATCGGAAAGAATTCTCCACCGATCTCAAGTTGGGGAAGTTGCTTGGCCCATAAACGCTTAGATCCACACACTCTTGATTCTTCAGACCTGCTGTCGGTAATAATAATATCCATCCAACCCACCCACCGGTACTCGAGCACTGTACCGGTAGCTTGAGTCGAATATCCTGGAAGCAAAGCCAAAACGTGCAATCAGCCTTCCAGAAACGTAGAAAAGCGGAAGCAGGCCCGAAACTTCTTTTCCAATAATTTACCAGTGAAACAAGCCGTAACCGCCTCACATCCTATCGCACTCGCACCACCACCCCGCCAACTCCAAACAACCCCCCCTCACTCTCTTCCGTACCACCTGAACTTTGATACCCCCATCCACCCGGCGCCCCCAGCCTTAATTCGCCTCCTTCAAATACCAGTGCTTATATCATACCTACCTCGGGGATCGTACCATTTTGGTGCTATCGACAACATCAGCTTTCAATCAATAACCTCACCCAAGCATTCCACCTATGAACGTTCTCCTAATCCACTTACCCAATATCCTACTCGCGTACTCTACAGTATTCTCAATACCAACACTGCATGATATTCACATCTCCATCCATCCATCCATCCACACAAACTCTCCCATCACCTCGTATTCACTCAAGTGATCAACAGCGATATTTTCGTTTATCAACCAACCAACCCACCTAGAAGGATGATATCCTAGGATTGCACTGCCCTGTTGCACACTACCGCTGTCGGACAGTGACGCATAATGCATATCCGTGCATCACCGAATCCCAGAAATCATTTGCCGAACAAAACAAAACAGGAGAAAACTATTAGACTAATTTAGCAAATGAGGCGATAAAGCTTAACATCCCGAGGCAGAGCAGTTTAACAAACTCGGAGTGATAGACTACCAGTATGGTAAAAACACTTCTTGAAGAATGGGAGATTGAGGGTGGTTGCACCTGAGAGTGGGTAGGGTCCGTACGAAGGTACAGCGTGTAAGTTTTGTAGGTTCCACAAACGAAGACGGCCACCTTCACCCCCTGTGTAACCTACAAAACTTACACGCTGTACCTTCGTAAGGCAGAGAGACTTGGGGAGTCAAAGACTGAAAAGGGTGTGTGGAATAAGATATTATTCGTGCGTTCAGAGCTTGAGTTTTTCACGACAAGGATTCGCCTCTCTTCTTTTCTTTTTTTTTTTTGCTACTCCAGGAGACCAGTTAAACGTTACACAGGTTTTGCCAGGAGACACAGCCTGAATGACGACGCCGGGAATGAGTTAAGCTTTGGGGTAAACGAGTTGGAATTGGATGTCTTTTTTTGGTGTTAATTTTTTGAGCTAGGGGGTAGACATTACCATAAATCTATACCGGTATCAACAGAGCGATCGGTGGGGCGTTCTTTTCCTCAGAGAAGATATATTGAGACCTTTTCCCACTCCTACGAATTTCTGGTGATATTTTAGTACCGGCAGCTCAGTTTAGTGTCATAGCTCACGACTCTATCGAAAATGGAGGTACCAGTTACAGAAGTTCCTGACGCTGCAGCGCCTGCTAATGTCACCTCCCCTCAAATACCTTATCGTCTACCAGGTTGTGTCACGTCTGAAGTGTCAATCACTCTTGCCATCATCCCTCCCTCGCGACCATTGACTCCCCAACAAGAGGACGAACAGCCGGCATCCCCCTACCCTTCCCAGTCCCTCTCTCCAACCTCCCCAGCCACACGCACTCGCAGTGGTTCGATTGCATCCTCCCTTGACATAGCAAGCGACAACGAAACGTGCTTGAACTCGGCCGCAACTTCGGTCACAGATATCTCACTTGCTACGAACACCAGCGACATCGTCTCGCCGGATACAACCATCTACCACATCTACCGCAACGGCAGTGCACACAATAACTTCAGTATTCATACGGTCAAGGACTCGACTCTGGAAGAGACATTGCAAGAGCCTGGTGGCCCCCCAATCATCATCGACAAGGGCGACTCAATCTCAACCCGCATCAAAAAGTATAAGAATCGGAAGTCCAAGTTGCCAGCGAAGAAGGTGAAGGTCGAAGATCCAGAGATGGATCCACGTAAAGCCACGTACTACATGCATTCCCCGATGATATATTGGCGTTGCCCAGCACAAACTCTGCGGTTCGGACACAACAAGACGGCACCGGTTGTCTGTCTAGTGAAAGGAGGTCCGTTCTGGAGGACCTGGAGAATGGACTTTGTTGTCCCAGAGAAGGAATCGAAGAAATCCGGGAAGCAGAATCGCATTGACAGTGGCTTCGCTGGTGGGGAGGATAAAGGTAAATCTGGGAAAGAGTGGAAGAGCTTAAATGAGCCGGGGGTCATCGACCCACGAGGCGTTCTGGCATGCAAATATCCACTTCGGCCTTTAGGACATATAAAGGGGGAGAGTGGAAAAAAATATCTAACCGAACATGCCAAACGACAAAAAAAGACGACGAGAGCACCACCGGATCAGCAATTAAAGCGGTCAAAAAGCTTTTCTGATGTGGCCCGACGCATCTTCCGCTCGAATACCGCCCCGCCGACCCCAAAACCTAAGGGCGAAGAAAAAGTTACAATAGAAGTGAAAACCGGAGACACGGCTGAGCCTACAACTGAGCCTACTACTGAGCCCACAACTGAGCCTGCAACTGAGCCTGCAACTGAGCCTGCAAGGGAAGAGGAAATTGAGTCGATGCTCCCATCCGGTCCTAAGCCAGAAGACCTGCCTGACCACCTAAAGCCTGAGACTTTAGAGGAAGGGAGCCTACTGATGAGGTGGTCCGGTTGGCTCACTCGGGAATACGACTTCAAGTGGAGGGGTATAGAATTTGTATGGAAAGGAACCGGCTCGGTCCGGGACGAGAAGAAGTATTGGGGCTCTTTATCTCGACTCAATCACCTGAAGCTCGTGGCAAAGATCCCCGAGGAGCCAGAAGAGGAAGTAGAAGAGGTCACCACCACCGAGACTAAAGACGATAAAAAGGGACCTCAAATCTCAATACGTCGACAAAATAGTTTCTCTAGTTTCGTCTCTACGATCACTAGGAAATGCTCGAACGCCAGCCAATTGTCTGTTACCAGCGGCGGAAAGCCAAGGGGCCATCGCGAGGTCGTGGTTGCGAAATATACCTGTTTGCTCGCCAAGAGGAAGTGCGGGCGATTGGTAATATATGAGAAGGCGCTGCGGGAAACGACGCATTTGACTTTGGAGGGGCATAATCCGGATGTTGCGAGGGAGAGGCTCAGGCATGTCGTTATTGCTACGGGGCTTTGCATGTTGCAGGGTGAGAAGCAAAAACGGGATATACTGAAGCAGATTGCGGAGGCGGGTGTGACCGAGCTTCCGAGTATTGCTGGGTAGTTCTTCCATTTATACATTAGCATTAATTCTATATTGGTATCAGCATCTCTGCTAGCACAGGTGAAACCTCCTCTGAGTTGCTGGGTATTTATGGATTGTAGGTCAGAAGAGCTAGTTCCTCCTAATATATACCTATTGCGCTGAAAAGCTTCTCCTTCCCTCTCCCCCCCTCTACCGGGTACTAGACAGTGATCCAAAGTATCAAGTGTCGTAAAATGAACCACTCACACGAGTGGATACTTGTTACAGGTACTAAGTGCTTAAGCGCCCCCCAATACGGTGAATGCTAAAACCCCACCCACGCCGGGGGGAGCCAGGTGGATCGCTCACGGTGCTCGAGCCTCCATCATAGAATATGGCTCGGTTGATCAACAAGAGATATTCCCAGACTCAGCTGTAACCAGTCTACCCCGAGCCCACCAATGCAAAGAGACTATTCTGTACAAGAGGATTGTTTGGTCGCCCCAGCGACATTACTGCTAAAGGCATATGAAAGTACCGTACCCGGGCCCGTGCCCCCGGACCCTAGACCATCCGAGTCCTCGAGACACACGTGCTGCTCTTTCTCATCTTGGCCACCCCTCACCTCAGGTCGGCATTTGCAGACAACGTTGAGGACTCAACTTCCTCATATTATCATCTCCGGCACTCCTCGGGAAATGTGGCTGTACGATACAATATAGCCAAATAATGGATGCTGTCGGTACGGTAAAGCGGGAATCCTTTTTTTACGCCAGTTACCACGGCGAGACATTGATAAACTACGGTACTTGTAGTTGTCCTCCGTGTGCGTAGACTGCCGCATGGGGTTGGAACTCATGATTACCGAAGCACACTCTTATGAAATGTTGACCTTGACTCATGGGTTAGTAGTAGCAGTGAGCGATTTGAAGAAATTAAAGGAAGGGGGGGTTCCACAAGGTCCAATGGATGGTTGGTTTGAACTCCACATCCTGAGGATATCATACGGCTTCCTGCAGAGCAAATGTCTTAAATTTCAGCTGGTTATGATGTATCTTTACACTAACAGAATGGTGTTGAAAAGGATTAGGCTCCTTTGGCCCTGCCTAGGGTTGGAGTGGCGGGGTGTGGTGGTCGAACATTTTGGCAAAATTGTAGCGTAGTACCACCGGTGGGGTTTTGCAGGAGGCATGATATCATAATATTATCGTGAAATTTGTTGTGCAGACTAATATCCTCTAATTCCTTCAAAAAAAGAAAGTGAGGAATAGTTTAAAGTTTAGGTATATTTTCCTTATATCTACTTTATTTCTATCTACATTTCTTATTCCATTATATGTTCCCTTTAATCTACTAACATAATATGCTTATATTATTTCTTCAATACCTCTACACTTCCATACTGGACTCCTATAATATGCTCTAGAAGCTATTTTTTTCTCACATGCTCTAAAAACTTTATTAAACTGTCAAATCTGTCGATTTCTGAATACTACCCGTACATCTACTAGTATCCAAGTTACTTCAGACTATACTCCTCTATTGTGCCATTGCGCAATACCTATACCTAATAATATTATACTAGTGATGTTTTTTACAAGAATGCGTATTAACCTTAGCCTCCTAGCCCCCAGATGCTTCAAGTTGTAAATGCTATATTTAATAAGTCTTCTCTTAATTGTTCTATCTGAGGCAAAGTCAAAATCTTGATAAAGTTACTAAAGTGACATTTCTCCATAGTGTTTAATGGTAATGACTAAATAACGCCACAGGAAGTAGTTCTCTGCACTTATCTGATTAGGAATCAAAATAAGTATTAAAGCAGTTAATTTCCTAACAAAAATAATTGGGAAATTAGGGGGCGTTTGGCACGCCAATTTTGATTTCAAATAGTGATTTGAGATCACGTCTTGGCAGCTTTAACTTAGATTATTGCTTGTAAATTGAGCCAGGTACAATATTAATAGAACTAATAATCTAAGTTAAAGTTGCCGGGGCGCGGTCTCGGATCGCGATTTGGGGTCAGAATTGGCGTGCCAAACGCCCTCTTAGTACTGTACAGTACTCATCTCGCGGGGTTGAGGTCGCTCCTTTTTTGGTGGTAGCCTACCCAAAACAAATGCGACCCAATCGGGTGAGATGGTAGAGGTGATCCGTTAGTCTACTCGAGTATTTGTGGGGGAATGGTGGGAAAAAAGGAAATAAACAAGCTTTCGCTCCTGGCTCTCCTTGGTGGGGGTAGTATGGGTTTCCAACAACGTCCTTATTGGAATATTGCCAAGGGGTGATATCGTAATTTGTAGTATAAGGGTACAAGGGTAGGGACCCATTAACCGGAATAGACAGGGATGTATTTGGCTGGTTAACCTCAAATAACTGTTCCATAACTTCTTGCTGGACCTTGTACAAGTACAGTCCTTGCAGCCGCCGTATTAATACTTGAGCAATGCCTCCTCTACCCAAGAACAGACTGATTCCCCTCAATACAGTAGTTTAGACGTCCACTGCTTGTATTCGAGCACTTGAGTACTGTATCACCTATGCGGATTGTTAGAGGGCAAATTATCCTCAGTTTCTTAAGCCAGAGGGTGTTATGATGCATGAGCCTCTACTCGAGTACCCAGGAAGTTTGGTTAGGGTCGAGATGCTGCCGGTATCCACTTTTAACCCAATCCAATTGGCAATAAGGATGCGGAATGCCAACAGGCTTCCCGGCGATCGGCGAGTAATCGTTTTGACAACCGACCCTGCGCGCGCTAGGAGCCAATACTTTCCTGCCCCTCCCAAAATATCTGGAACCTTTTCCGGGTATACCAAAGTTTGGGTTGACAACTTTTCAGACTCAGAGTGTGCGGTATTCATGTCCAGAAAGCAGAAGAGAGCGGCGCATCGGCGATCGGGGGAATAGCAGCTGGAGGGAGCTGGGGTTTCACCGCCGAGTCTTTCTTCCCACCAGGCCCCAAACCAGGCTCCCACGGATAGCCACCCAAGTCTGATTCCCCATCCACATATTGGTGTGTGGATGGTAGTTAGCCTTGTCCAAGAACTCCCAACTCTGATATGACGTGGGCATTTATCGGTAGCTCCATAGGTTAATCCGGCGCTGTACTACTACCGTACCGTACTGTACTCGTACACTCCAAACACCAGAAAATCGCATTAAAACAACAAACACATTACAGCTCTTGGGTTCTTAAATATGCTTTACCTTCGTTATGCTATCACTACATTCGCCGCCATCCTCTACATATTATGCACCGCGAGAGCACAAGCCCGGGGTGATAAGTACCTCATTGGGGTCGGGAAGGCTGACGTCACTGGTCCCGTGGTAGAGATTGGAATGATGGGATATGCCTCGTTGGATCAGAAAGGAACAGGGCTTCGGCAGAGGCTTTTCTCGAGAGCGTTTATTGTCGGAGACATCAACCACCCAAATGATAGCTTCGTCTACGTTATCGCAGACCTTCAAAGTGGCGATACGGCGATTAGAAATGGGGTGCTGGAAAAGCTTCAAGCCCTATATGGTGGCCTCTATACACAGTCAAACGTTGCTATTGTGGGAACCCACAGCCACTCTGGCCCAGGTTGGTCCTATCTGTTCACCCTATAATCAATTAATGTCTACACTTAAGGCCCTGGGTTGACATTCCTGTGACTGGCCAGGTGCCTGGCTCAATTACCTTCTACCACAAATAACGACCCTCGGGTTTGACTCGCAGTCTTACACTGCTATCGTTGAAGGGATTGTTAGCTCCATACAGCGTGCCCATGAATCACTAATACCGGGCTACCTTTCTCTCAGCAAAGGCCTTATCCAGGATGCAAATGTCAACCGTAGCCCTTACGCCTATGAGGCCAACCCAGAGAGTGAGAGAGCAAGCTACGAAGGCATCGGAGGGCAGGTGGATAAAGAAATGACAGTTCTTTCATTTGAGGACGAAAGCGGCAGGCCAATGGGGCTAGTAGCCATTTTGTTTTCCCTGGCTTTCGCAAACTGTGATCGCTAACTCGCATCTTCAGGATTCTAAATTGGTTTCCTGTCCACGGAACTTCTCTATACAATAATAATACACTCATTTCTGGAGACAACAAAGGCCTTGCTGCCCTAATGCTCGAGAAGGATATCGGTGGATCATTCGTTGCCGGGTTTTCTCAATCAAACGTTGGTGATACATCGCCCAACACAGAAGGACCCATATGCCAGGACACGGGACTTCCTTGTAAATACGAGGATTCGACCTGTGGGGGCAAGAATCAACAATGTATGGGCAGAGGCCCCGCCTTCCGAATCTCGGACACCGAATCCTGTCGTATAATTGGCGAGAAACAGTATCTGGGCGCAAAGGCAATTTATCATAGTACAGATAAAGCATCAGTGGCAGGAGATGGTGGTGCTGTGAGAAGCTTTCATACTTTTGTCGACTTTTCAAACTACACTTTTCAGCTATCAAACGGCACAACTAAGAGGACCTGTAAGGCAGCTCTGGGATTCAGTTTTGCTGCTGGAACAACTGATGGACCGGGAGCCTTTGACTTTACCCAAAACGACCCGGGCGCACCAAGTAATCCATTCTGGTTATTAGTCAGAAATTTTTTAAGGGAGCCAAGCAAGGACCAAGCCGAGTGTCATAAACCCAAACCTATACTGTTGGACGTTGGAGAGATGGACAAACCTTACCCATGGTATATAGCTCGCAACTTCCAAGAGAATTTCGCTCTTTAGTGGCGGGAAGGTAGGGCTAATGCTCGCATACGCAGGGCTCCTAACATCGTCGATGTACAAATGTTCCGCGTTGGGCAGCTCGCCAT
Organism: Tuber brumale; assembly: GCA_014065205.1. Classification (NCBI taxonomy): domain Eukaryota; kingdom Fungi; phylum Ascomycota; class Pezizomycetes; order Pezizales; family Tuberaceae; genus Tuber; species Tuber brumale. The sequence continues at coordinate 22,333 of JACCEG010000076.1, read as the reverse complement.
TATCATTTCGCCTGGTGAAGCAACGACCATGTCCGGGCGTCGATGGAAGAAGGCCGTGGCAGAGGAATTGAACAGCACAGGGATTATTGGCAGTGGAGATAGCTGGATAGTCCTTGGCGGGCCAGCAAACAGTTATACACATTACATTGCGACTCCCGAAGAATACGCTGTCCAAAGATATGAAGGAGCTAGTACTCTTTACGGACAGTTCACGTAGGTGCTCTTATCCCGTTGTGGCTGTCTTGGGCTTACTAACTATTTTGTGCTATCTAGGCTAGGTGCATATATTTCGCTATATAAGAAATATATCCCTTATCTCGGCGCAACCCCACCATCCATCCCCATACCCCCGGGGCCCTCGCCACCGATAAATACCAACACCTCAATATCGCTTATCAACGGGGTTGCCCATGATAGTCCGCGCCTTGGGAAAAACTTTGGTGATGTTCTTACAGATGTTGCCTCAATTCCGTACTCGAGTGGGAGTCTGGTAAAGGTAGTTTTTGTGGGAGCGAATCCCCGAAACAACCTTAGGCTCGGTGGCACATATGCAGCAGTAGAAAAAAGGAGAAATGGCGGCACGTGGAGCAGAATCAGGGACGATACCGACTGGGGTTTGATTTATCAGTGGAAGAGGACAGAAGGACTAAGTGGCCAGAGTGAGGTTACAATCAGTTGGGCCATTGAGCAGGGAACCCCAGCTGGGCAGTACAGGATCAAGTATTATGGGGATTCAAAGCGTCCCATTACCGGGAAGATTACTGCATTTGAGGGAACCTCTGGAACCTTCAATATAGGCCCCAGGCGAACAACGGTATGCCTATATTACCTTATCATACGGAGATACCTGTATAGTATAGCATTGCCTAAAGAGTGTGCGTTAATGGCTTCCAACTATCAACGCTAGCTTTGGGTATTATTTTAGCTTTATTAGAGTGCTTGGCGTTTTTTTGTAATTTGGCCTATTCAAAAGGGGACTTAGGTTACGTTGAGTGTGCACTGTACGGTACACTCATGTCTAATAAGTTTTCATACCCTTCTATGGCAACCAAAAGGAACACTAACCACTTGCTAGAAATTTATTTCTGAGTTATGAAAAAATTTAAAAGGATTAGAATAAAGCTTACAAAGTATTTACTCTTTGTAAAGATAGTCCTAGTTGAAGAATAATAATAATAAATATAAAATATAATCTCTGAACTTCTATTTGAAAATATGTAACCTTTTATCAAATTTTAGATACAAAAATAGAGGTTATATTTAAAAGTCCACCAAATCTACCATATACTTCTAGATTCTGAAATTGAGTTATATCGTAATATATATATGTGGGTAGTAATAGAATATAAAGACATGTTATTTACACATATGATTAGCATAATATATAGAAATAAATATAAACTAAAAAATAAAGAACATAACCACGATTTTCCTAGGAATAAGTAAGTAAATATTTGATAAAACATGCATAACTTGTAAAGCTGTATGTGAAGATTCCAGTATATTTTAATTCATTAATAGTTTATACATTCTCCAATCTTTATAGTAATACTTATGTTAAATTTCAACTCAAATATATCACTTAATTAATTATATCCTATACTTCAGAAAATTATTTTAAAAATTGGTCTTTATATTAACTGTATCAAGTGAATACTTGTTAGGAAGTGTCACGAACGTGGCTTAGCAGGGAAAGGTTTTCACATGACTCATAGTTATGAGTCATAGGTATGTTATGTTTCGCACATGACCTCATTTGAGGTCATGGG
>JACCEG010000076.1:0-17018 GCA_014065205.1 Tuber brumale | reverse complement strand
AAGAAAAAAAAAAAAAAAAAAAAAAAAAAAAAAAAAAAGAGTCCGAGTAGATAGACCTTCACGCTTCGTTCTAAGTTATTTCCTTACTTATTGCTTTACACTTTACCAATACAAAACCTTTACGCTCTTTACGAATACCTACATACGAGACGAGGACTCTACCATAAGAGTCGCGTTGAAGAAAGAGTACGATAGGCGATAAGGATCAGAGACACGAGAGTCTCTCCCACCTTATCGTAGGCATCAGGCCTAAGAACTATCGTCAAGAAGAAGAAAGAGAAGTATCGCCCGCCTGTCGCTGAGAACTAACAACGGTTAAGGGATCGTAACAGGAAGACACCGATCTCTAGTATAACTGAGAGAGGTAGGCCAAAATCTTTGTTCAGAGAATCTGTCGAGGAAAATGCATCTCGATAAAATAAAGTAAAGTAAAGATTTATGAGGTAAACGATTTTATATTGATAAGATCTCTTTTCCGTTGCTTGATGATGTCTGTAAAGCTTGGGAGGTACTTCAATATTTATATTCCGCGTCTGAGTGTTCATGGACAACTTCTAACTACTATGCCCCCGAAGTACCATCCTGGGTTTAGTACGCAAACATCCAGAATCTTATAAGTGTGAACACCGTTTGATCCTGAAACTTGTCACACCTTTTTATGGTTACAGAATAGTATTCCTCCCTTGAAATGACTGCACTATTTGTTATACCAAACAGTGGCCTCCAACTTAGTTGTCCGCATAGACTATTATATTACTCTAGTCTAGTTGACTATCGTTCTAGTAGTCTCTTCAGTCATGAAGTGATCAAGTTCATGCCAGGCCACCTAGTGCCAATTGTAAGTCCGAGCCCAACGTGTCAACGTCTTAAGGGTCTTCGACTTATCTAGGTCTTCTATTCTGAGCGTGCTTCCCCTTGGTCTGCCGGCCTCTGTAGAGAGGTCCTATTACTAAGACCAACCAACCTACAGCTAATCTCAGAAGGGTATGGATAGATTCGGTATACCCCCAATAGCCTCTGCTACTGGGGCATCCTCTTAGAGTATTTCACCAAAAACGTCCCGTCACCTTCGGCCCATAGTTTAGGAAGCCTAACTTTGAAGCCTACTATCTCAATGCGCCTCTGACGGATCTTTTCCATTCTACTTCCCAGATGTCGCCAAAAAGGTCCTCTCCCATATACCCTATGCACAGCATGCGGTTGGACAGACGGGGACGATGTATATGGTGTTATGAAGTGGGCTTCATTGATCTGACTTTTTAGTTATGGGATGCAACTCTCGAAATCTCGCTAATGATGTGCGGGCCCTATAAGGGTACTGGAGGAGGATGTTGGCACTTCCAGAAAATCGAGGGTCTGTGCAAAGTTACCCTACCATGGGTCTGTGCACATGTCTCAGATTTCCATATGCCTAACAATACTGGATTATATTGAATTCTAGTTCTTCTATTTTTATATACTCTATAAAATTTACTAGACAGAGTTTAATCAGATAAAACCTTTTATTCTATTTCTTATAGTAAAACTGTGTCAAGATTCTAGACTGACAGATAGTGGAAGGAAATGTTTGTACCATGACGAGGATATTCATCATGGAATTTCAGTTGTTATATTATAATTTCATGCATATGACCTATTCAGAAGTCATGGGGGCTGCGTACAAGACCAAGGGGGCTATATGCTATAGTTTACTTTCATGCACCTGACCTATTAAGAAATCATGGGGGCTGTGCGCATGACCAATAGGGCTGCGCAGAAGATATATTTCTCACACACATGACCTATCAAGAAGTCATGTGGTTTTCATACATGACATTTCTTAGAGGTCATGGGGTTCGCTCATATGACTAGAAGAGTCATATGACCTGGTTTCACACATGTGACTGCTTGGTCACATGATAAAGGTGAAGAACTATATAAAGGAGGAGATGAGACAGAGTAGTTAGTGCTTCATACAATCATTTAAGTAATCCAGCTCCATCTAAGATGGAAGACTATAAGTCCTGAAATGGTCATACTTAAGAAATAGGACGATATGTTCTAATGAGAATATATCAAAGTCAACAGCCTCACAATTTGGTCATCAAACCAATATGACCTTACGACATACAAAGGGTCCGACTTGACGACAAGGACAATTACGAAGATACAAAGACAACGATAAAGACTTGCCATTCTCCATTCAAGAGGATCTGAAGAGCTAAACATTACAAGCTGCAGCATACTAGTTAAACTTCATATACAATAGTATAAAGTATTATAGAACTAACTAGAATATAATTCTTATGTAATTGATTTAATATAATATTGTTTTATAGAGATAAAAAATCTTGAAGGTTGAAGTAAAACAGAATATTTCATAGACTCAATGTATCATTATTCTATAAAAGAGATAGTAACAATATCAGTATATTATATTGGTGAAAATATCATAAACAAATTCATTTAGTATCTATTATACTCTATAATATCTAATTTCTATGGCCTGGAAAAATTGAAAAAATTGTTGAAAAACACAAGTTCTAAGACTCTAAATATTGTATGTTCTTTGTATTTGGTTTTCTCTAGGCCACTATTATTATTACTCACACCAAGGTTGCAGCTAGGATGCTGCAACTCCTGAAAATTCACTGGCTCAGTTTTTGGGGACACTCTAAAGAGTGCCTGTCAGCTTAACATGACTTGATAGCTCAATATGACTTGTGGCTCAACATGACTTTTTGTGGCTCAACAGAATTTTTTTGTGGCTCAATATTGTAGCTTAACATAATAGTATGCCAGTAAATAAAAATTGCTTTATTGCTTAATGCAGCTTTATACCTTTATTATAATATGACTTAAAAACTTTATTTAATTATAGAGGTCAATGTAATATTATAGATCACTGTAATTTAGCAGCTGCCAGTGATTGTAACTTCATATTCCAATATAATCTTGAACCTCAATGAAACTTCACTATAGAACCTGAATATAACTTTTTGTAGCTCAAGAGAGCTTTACCATTGAACTTGAATATAGCTTTGTAGCTCAATAGAACATTACTATTAAACTTAAATGTAACTGTGTAACTCAATGGAGCTTTGTCATTAAACTTAAATATAGCTATGAAGCTAAAGACTGTGTGTGAAGCCAATTGTACATAATATAGCTCCTGCTCAATAAGATGAAGTTGTATGTCAAAGAGAGGGAAAATACAAGCCTATAAAACTAAAGTTTCAAAGCTTATAGTTAAGGGTATTAAGAAAGAGGTACAGTTGGAAAAAATAAATGTAAGGCTAGATAATGCTATATTGAGCCACAATTTTGAGCCACAAATAGTTCTATTAAGCCACAAAATTTTCTGTTGAGCCACAAAAGGTCATGTTGAGCCACAAGTCATGTTGAGCTGTCAAGTCATATTGAGCTGATGGGCACTCTTTAGAGTGCCCCCAAAAACTAAGCTAGCGAATTTTCGGGGGTTGTAGCACTCTAGCTGCAACCTTGGCATGAGTACAGAGTAATAGTATTCTAATTAAATGCTCATTTACATGCTTAGATTCACATACTTTTTAATTGAGTTTATATATCAACTTTTAAAGCACCTAAGCAAAAGTCTTGGTGAAAATGGCGGATAAGCGAAGTCAACGCAACCGTGCAACAAAGAACACCCATTCAATTTTCATCACAGCAGCAACCATGGCACCAAAGACATCACGCAAAGAGCTTAACCAAGTTGAGAAAGGAATGATTATTGCCTTTTTTGAGATTTTTCAAAAAATCTCTACTGTCAGCCAGATAGTTGGCCGCCCTTGATCAACAGTCAGAAACTTCCTTGCTAGGTCACTAAAGCGGGGTTCAATTGACAACCTTCCCCGCTCTGGCCAGCCACCCCAGCTCTCCCAGAGAGCTAAGCGATCATTAGTGCGAGGAGCAAGGGTCCACAGAGACTGGGATAGGGAAAGGTTGCAGCAGATTTTAGCTCCAAATGTTTCACTCTCTACAGTGGACCAGGCCTTAAGAGAAAGTGGTATTAAGAAGTGGCTAGCTAAGAAAAGAGGGAAGCTCACATCAGAGCATGCTCAAAAAAGGCTAGCATGGGCTAAGGCACACTGGAATTGGACCTCTGAAGACTTTGAAGGGGTTATCTGGAGTGATGAATGCTCTGTGGAAAGAAGTCGCAATCCTAAGCTGAAATGGGTCTTCAGATCAGCTTCTGAAAAGTGGCATCCTGACTGTGTTAGAGGGGTGGGAAAGGGAAGAGGTATTTCTTTGATGGTCTGGGGATGTTTCTGGGGCAAAAACTGGGTAACCTTTGTGCCTTTGGTTGTGAAATCTATTGACTAGTGGGTCTATTTCCGGTTGCTAGAAATTTGTCTTATCCCAGTCCTGACACATGTTCACGACACCCTCAGTGATCCCATCTTTCAGCAAGACAACTCTACTGTCCATACCGCTCAGACAGTCCTACATTGGTTTGATGAAAATGGCATTGAACTGGCTGAACACCCTCCTTGTTCACCTGACCTTAACCCTATTGAGTATGTGTGGGTTGAACTGAAGAACAGACTTCAGATTCAGTATCCAGATATTGCTTCAATACCTGATGGCCCTCAGAAGGTCAAGCAGAAGCTAGTTGAGGCATTACCTATAGTATGGGATACAATACCCTCTGGTTTTTTTGAGTCTTTATGGAGGTCAATGCCTGACTTGGTTCAGGCTGTTATTGCAGCCAAGGGGTGGTATACAAGATACTAGCAATTGTTTTTTTAATTTTTGATTTTATTTATATGTAAAGGCTGGTCCTAGAATTCACTCTCTTTAATTTCTTATCATTTTAAGCTTTGCTGGTTGAGTTATTGCAATTTCTTTACTCTATGGTTGCCGTTGCTACAATTGTTGAAATAAGCGATCACCAAGACTTTTGACTAGGTGCTTTACATGGACAGTGTATTGAACTTGTTGTGCTGTGTCTAGTTGCCAAGGGGTATGAAAACTTATTAGACACGAGTGTACATTGTGACTGTCAGTTTCCGCGGTGTACTCGAGTATAAAACGGCAGTACCGGCATGCAGCTTAAAGAAGTCATTCGCATTTCAACTGCCACTGGGTACGTGCACTTGTACCGGTACAAGTATGCCACATCTCCATATCGATCCAGCCCAGGATGCCGTATTCAAGTGCCGGTACCGATTCCCCAACGCAACGGATTGAAATGGGATTTACACCGAAACCACCGGGCATGAACACCGATCGGAGAGCAAATCCTGGTGTTCTGGATCAGAATTTCGCCCCCAAAACTTGTTGTCAGGTAACCCAGTTACTGCCAGGGGGTTTTTTTTTTTGATGAATCAAGAACACGGTATGCAACAACATCCACCACCACGTTTAGTGAACCCAAACCTGGGTTGCAGGTTGTGGATGTCAGATAACGGTGCTTTGCGGATCCGAGGGGGCTGAATGGGGGAATTGCTTTTTTTCTCGATGGCGGGCTCTAGCCTCTTTGTCTCATATCATCCCATGGTTGTGTCGTGATAACGCCAAGAATACCAAGCGACATGGACACGGACACTGCGGATGCGGAATGCGTGCGAAAGAAGAAAAACCCTACTGAGAAAGAAAAAAATAGGGTTATTAGTGGGGCCTGCTGGAGAACTTCCCTCGAAACACGGTCGATATACGACGATAGCGGTGCGAATCATTGACAAGGTGACTATTGGAGCCGATTCTTCGCAGGGGGGCGTGGATGTACAGCACTGTACTTTCTGACTGATCTATTAGTGCTGTTACGTATTATGAAAAGTAGGTGATCGGAGGCTAAGCAAACTATCTTTTCCTCATACCGCAGAGCATGATACTGGTGTCGTATGGTATGATAGAGCAACTAGAGGCCAGCAATCAGCAACGACGCGAATGGGGGGGGGGCAAGAGGGATGGACAGGGGGAGGACTGACTTTGTAGACAATTTTGATATAGGCCACAGACTAAAGTTAGGCACCGCACTCGAGTACCGGCACCACAACCAATACCCGCGCAGTGATCTTAAGGTAGAGAAGATCGTAATTGTTATGGTTGTGCGGTACTCGAGCAGAGAGGCTGGGAAGTCTAAAAGGAGATGTGATAACGCAGAGCTTCTGCTTCCCTCTCTTGTCTTTTTTCCTTTTTATCTTCCTTTTCCTACGATAGCTTTCCTCTATGCCTTGCTGCTGTATGCCATGCCATGCTGTGGTGTGATGTGGATCAATCAGTCCAATTCTGCGATAGCACCATTCCGCTCGGTGGTGAGGATAGTGACCCGCTCATTTGTGACATGGGAGGGATAAGAGTTCAATGACGTTTTTTGCATGGCGGGAATAGGTATGGGTCAAGGGTTGAACTGGTTGGCGTTGCCATACCGGGAAATGGGCGTGGCTAGAGGGGCAAGAGGCGGGCGACCTAATCAACGCCGCCTTTTTCTTGGGCTCGGGCCTTCGCTACACCAAGCTCTGCCCGTAGGGGAGAGTGCGGGAGAAGAAAATTGAAAAGAAGAAATAATAATTCGGTGCCCATCTGGCTCTCTGCCAGTTCTGCTCCTCCTGCTTCGCTGCACATCTCCTACGATACGTTCCTGCACCATCCAAACTTCTCTTTGGTTGAAAAGTCCTTGCTCTGGTCCCTTCCCCCGTTCCAACTGCAGCTCCTGCTGGTTCGCTAGTCATCAAACTCTGTAACCGCTATTCACTAGGTCTTATCGTCCGCGCTTCTCGCCCAGGAATCTGCTCCCGAAGCCCGCTCTACTTTTTTGTAAGGTCCTGCTGCTGCATCCCATCTGTTTTTCCCAATTCGCCTCTTTTGCGGCTTTTCTTTTTTTCCTTTTTTTCCTAAGGAAGAAATCAACGCGCACCGCGAGAAGAGAGTGGGACTAGGTTGCGATTAAAATTCAATAGGTATATTTGATTCCTAAGTACGGTATTGTCGTCGCCCGTCCCCTCCTCCTCCCCTCATCCCAAATCCATTCCTCCTTTGTATTCTTTTATTCCATCTATCCCTTCTCTTCTGCCCCTTTCTATTCTTTAGGCAATTCTCTCCTCCGCAGTTTGTATAGGAGAGAGTGAGGACGAGACTTCTGAGAACCTATCGGAACCTGGATTGCTATTGCCCTTTCCACAGAATTCCTTCCCCCACCCCCCTTGAGCATAAGATACCTTTACCATTGATGGTGGAAAGCTGAACGAATTATTAACGACAGATCAAGGATATACGATAAGTTTCACGAAAAAAAAACCCCCCCTTCAAATCCTGAGATACCACCGAAAGGAACTGGAAAAAATGACGGGGAGTTTCACGTTTAAATGGTTTGTTTCACTTTATTTCCGTTTCCACCCCCAGTGACCCCCGGCACAACATCGTTTTGCCCAGGAAGCCCTGCCTCAGCTTCCTGCTGCTGCTCCAAAGAAAAAATTGGTGAGATGGAGTTTAAGGCAGCAATAACATATTTTTTTGCGGCCAGCCACTCTTGTGCTTGCAGCAATTTGGTTTGATTACGTGCTTGCGATGCTTGCACCGTATGGTTGGATCAGAGGGGCTAATTGGATACTTTTGTGTTTGATAAAAACAGGGCCCAACCGGCTGGAGAAGTTTACGTCACTGGGTCGTTCGATGACTGGGGCAAGTCTACAAAGCTCACTAAAGAAGGAGATGCCTTCGTTGCCACAGTCTCTCTGCCATCTGAGAAGATTCTTTACAAGGTACGTTGTTAATGGTTTTATCACCCGTTCCTTTCAAGTTCGGTTTTTGTTGTAGTGGCGCAGAGTTCGGATCTTTCACTGGTGTGCTTGTATGGGAATGCCTACATGGCTAGTGCTATTGTGTTTGCGGGAGGGAACTTGACCAATTCCCCCCAGAATTCAGTCTTGTCGATTTGTGCGAGACAGCAGATCACGTTGTGCATTTCTACTCGAGATACAAACAATATTTCCCTCTCTCCTCCGCGGGCAGCGCTATATATAGAATCTTACTTATCACTCTGCATGCGTCTTTATCAATGGCACCTCCGCACACCATTTGCTAACGGGAATTACCTTTCTGCGAATAGTACGTCGTAGACGGAAACTGGACAGTCGATATCACCGCACGCAGGGAAGCCGGCGACGACGGAATTGAAAATAACGTCTTGTTACCGGAAGATCTTGTCGAAGAGAAAACCGAACTAGATATGTCCTCAGCCGCTATTTCCTCGGCTGCCCCCGATTCTACTACTGCTGTACTCGCGGCCCAGGTCCCTAGGGAGACCAACGGCGATGTTAAGGATGCAACTATTTCCTCCGTCGCACCCGACTCTACTACTGCCGCCTTGGCCGCTGGAGTCTCTAAGGAGGCCAGAACCCCAAGCCTCAAGAATGTTCCTGGTGGATTCCCACAGACTCCGGCTATCGAAACATCCGACCCTACCAATATGGTCTCCCCTCAGGAGGATGCCAAAAAGGTTACGCCTAGCGAGCCCGCTCCTAAGCATTACGATAATTCCGAAGACGTCGGTGGTGGTGTCAAGCTCGATCTCAGCCAGGAGAAGGCCGATGTTCCTCCTGAGGCTTCTGCGGTCCCTGAGGTGGCTGAACAGAAAGCAGGGGTCGAGGAGGAGTTGAAGGAAGGACTTTCTGTTGCTCAGCCTACCACCGAAGGAAGTACTATTATCGGCCAAGCGCAAGCCGATATTGCCGTTGCCGCTACTACTGTGACTGCAACCGTTGGTGGTATTGCCGCTGCTGCCGGACTTAGCAGTGCCTCCGGCGAGAGGAACGAGGAGACTACACCAGCTATTACCCCCGAGGCTGTCAAACAGGGTCAAGAAGCCGCCTATGTTTCCCCCGAGGCTACTGCGGCCGAGTCTGCTGTCGAAGTGAAGAGGGAGCTTGGAGAGAGCCCTGCCGCCTCGGCCGTTTCCCCGGCTAGTGACGTCCTTGAAGCTGAGAGGGCTGTGGAGAACCAATTGAAGGATGAAGTCAAACCAGTCACCCCCGTCCAATTGAGCAACACTACAGGCAATACTACTACCTCCAGCGTCCCAATCCCGAAGCTTAAAGTCACAGACCCTCAAGATGCTACTACCCCATTGTCTCCAACGACCCCGGTTGAGCCCGCTAAGAACGGATCCCCAAGAAGGAGCGTCGAGAACGGAAATGGGGAACCCCCTTCCAGCCCCACTCAACTCACGAAGAAGAAGAACCGATTTAGTTTCTTCGGAAACCTGAAGGAAAAGTTGCACTTTGGCAAGGATAAGGGGAAGAGTAAAGGTGAGATGAGTCCGTAAAGGGGGAGTAAGTGGAGGAAGGTGCGCTGTCGTTAATGAGAATCGCGACAAGGGGTGGTACCGGTAATGATACGAAAAGTTCATGTTCTTTTGTTTTTAATTGTCTTCCTTTTGATTCGACAAACCGTAATACATACTCAGCGGACGATGGGTCGGGAGGGGAAGCTAGGGATGCGGGCCTTGTGGAATTCTATGTCAGTGGTTGCTGTTTTCCAATCGTGCATGGGAACAGTCTCTGGGTTTGGTTCGAGGGTTTGGGGTACTATTGTACCCATGGTGCGGTCTCCTTTGAGGTTTCTTCACTTTTCTTCTTGAGTTCTAATTTGGCTATTGTCTTGCGGCACTACTGTGGAGCTTGGTTTGCGAAGGGATGAATGCACTCTTCCCCTTTTTCCTTCTTTTCCTTTTTTGCTTGTACTGCTACGCTTCTCTCTATCGCCTTATTTCAATTTCCTTTTCCCCCGGTTCATGGAGAGGTTTTCTTTGTCGCTTGTAGGTGGTAATACGGAACAAAAGATACAAGGGGAGTATCGGCTGAGGGATACAATGTTAGAGGGGGCGAGGGAAACCTGCTTCGTTTAAACTTTTCCTGCGTGCTATTGCCCAACAAAAATTCGCCTCCATCTCAAATCCATATCAATTCAAAAGAAAAAAATTACCTTATGATTCATACTGTACACCCTATGATTCATACTGTACGAGGTACAAGGGTCGCGACAAAATGGTGAGCAGAATGGCATGTAACAAACCAAACCATGCTACTCTGCGTCCTTCGAGGAATTCATTCTGGGGCTCTAAAAAATTCAGATTATTAAGGAATTGTTGGCTACTTTGGCATACGATATCGTAACGTTGAAGCCGGAAACAACGCCAAGCCAAGCCATTTCACACCCAAAGTTCTCAAAAATTGTAGCAAAACCAATATAATAGGTAGCCCCCTCGATATTTCCTAAGCTAGTTTATTCAAATACATAATATTATGGAGTTATCGAGAGTTGAGAAGTGAAACCCAGGGAACCTGGGGTCTTCAAACTTTGGACGGGATTTAGGTGGGTTTAGAATGGGTTAGTTTTTCTTCAGCCGGGCAACCGGTGCCACGGACCACCTGTCAAGGGGTTTTGGGTATCCGAAAAAAGTACTTTGGACACCCCGAAGGTCATGAATATGGGTGGCTGTTTCCAGTGGAAAATGCTTACCGGTACACTGCTCACCATTTTTTGGCGCCCTCATCGTACAGTAGTCTGAAAATGTCATTCACTACCGTAAAAACTCGAATAATTGGCCCATGTGCTATGCAGTCCAAAATTTCCTCCTCTGGAAATGGGGTGAAAAACACACCAAAAAACCAGCCGTCCAAGACAAATAAAAAAGAAAAAAAAAAACACCAGACCATTCTAGGAGAGGCAAGTCTAACGTCTTAGCACATGAGCCAATTATTCGAGTTTTACGGTACCGGTAGGTGTATCATGGTAGTCGAGTACCGGTACCCTACTTGGAATTTCTAAAAAAAAAAAACCTTGAGAATCGCAAAGTGTGGATCGCTGCTAGCAACTGGGATTATCTTCGAGTTACCGGTATGATAATATTATTATGGTAATCAGGCATTTTCAATGCGCAAGAAGTCTACCTAGCTATTCAGGGGAGCTACAGTATTAACTTGAATACAAGAACGATACGCTAGTATGTTAATTTAGAGTGTGGCAGAACTTGTGCAAACTGAACCAAGGTAAATGCCAATGAATTGCATTTTCCCAGGTTTTCCTGCATATTTTTTTTTCCACAACCATAACACCTAATTTGTGATTCCTAGATCCTAGAGCCTTCTTAGGTGTTAATCGATACTGCACTGACCTTTAGGATGTATTGCTGCATTTGTGTGACTAAGTTTCACCTTAATCTGACCTACTAGCGCGTCATTCTTGTATATTCAAGTTAATACGGGTAAGATAATTCAAAGAAAAAGGGGGGTTTCGAAAATGTATTTAAATACAGTACTCAAGTATGGACTCGAATGCAGCCGCACCTCGTTGTAAGGGACGCCAAGATTTCCCGGATTTTTCGTTCGTTATCGCTTTGTGAGGCAAAGTTACTGTGCCACAGCATAGAACTGCCGTATGCGGAAGGCCGGCAATCTGTATATCTCATCCGTCCATGGGATAAGGAGGATCAACTGTATGGGAAGCTGGGGTGTAGATTCTCAGAAGGTTCATTCGTTAACATCCAGGTTTCCTGTATAAAGAGTTCCTATAGCGGGGTGCGAATGTAATCGGACAGTGTGCTAGGACGTTGGAGCGAGGCCTTGTGTCCGCTCCTCTCCCATTTGTCTCGGAGGGCACCTGTTCCAGGAGGAGGAAATTTTTAGACTGCATAGCATATTATCCGATTATTCGAGTTCTTGTGGTAGACCACGATATTCTTAATAATTTGAGAGATAAAAACAAAAACAAAAAACGGTACTTTTTTTTAGTTTTTTTGCTAAAGTTCGAATCCCTTTAACTAAAGGGTACAAAACCCTATCTATACACATAGAAACTGCTTTAATGACGATTACGATAAAATAATAATAATCCAATATGATAGGAGGCCTGTGAATTGAACTATAACTAAATAAAAAAAAGATAAAAAAAAAGGACTAATATTGATATATTTTATTTTCGACAAGAATGGCATAGATGTGGGGAAAGGTTCATTATCATGGCATGCTAGACAGGGCTTTAGGAGGAAGAGAGGTTTCAGAATACCGGTAGCGCAGAGCGCTTAAAGTGTCTATGATATTCCTATTTTCTTATTTTATGATTCCTCTTATGATAATATTATTAAGGTTATCTTATCAAAATAGGGTCAAGTACGGCACAGTACAAACAACTTATGTTTTAGGCCGGGGGGGGGGGGGTTTCGGTCCTAGGTAACATACAAGTACAGTACTCGTACACACCTGAGCCAAATACGGCTTCTATAACAAGTCAAAAATTCGATAACTTATCGGGAAAGTGTGATATCGGTGCTAAAAGGCTAACTTAGCTTGTAATCTTTTAAGCCAGCAGTGTAGTAATAGTAGAGACTTTGCGGCGGACGCATCCAGAGTCTTTTGCACAGATCTTGGCATGCATATGCCAAGATTGGTTACATCTAGAACTTGATTTGACTTCTGAAGTGGAGCAAATTCAATGAACTGGGCCTTTATTACTGTGGGTTTGTATGGCTCTACTACTTCAACCCAAATCCATTCATCAATTTCAATCTCTAAAGTCTCACAATTATGGAAATAAGTGACCGTGTCCTGGAATTTTTTTGAGCTTGAGTTGGGCCTCCTAGAACTTAACTATTATCAATATGTATTACTATGTACAAATATGTAATGGAGAGGGCGGGAGTATAAGAGAGGAAAAATTAATTTAAAGGAAATTAAACTGAAAGAATAGAAAACCTATTTTACATACAGTATTAAAAAATTAATTTATTCAATTAATATATACCGAGGCAAGAGAAAGTATGATAATGTTTTTATGATTGAACATATGCTAGTAGAATATTTATAATAGAGATAATTAAAACATAATTTTACAAAACTCTTATTATCTACTCATGCATACTTAAATTGATTACCAACTGATATATAGTTAACCATATTATCTATACCTTTTTCTACGTTCAATATACTTAGAAGACAGTTAATAATTTATTTTTTATGTTTTCTAAAGAAAGAAATTGAGAAATTGGTAAATTTTCTTTTTATTTAAAAGAAGGTATTTAAGTTGTATGAGAATAGTATCTATAAATCCAATGGAGTAGCATTTTGCATACGACTTACCTACTTGGCCTGACATTACTATTTGTTTGATCTTTACTTACAATTTGATTGAAAATCTGAGTATCTTGTATTATAATTATTATTCTATAATACCTATCTGTAAGGTAAACTATCCTTGCTTAAGATATTTAATCAATAATACCTCAGATGGGTAGGTATCAGTCTATACAACTATTTCTATATAGTGACTTCATACTTCCACTTTGAGTATAGCAGGTTTGATATCCTATAATCCTATTCTTGAAGTATTGTTACATCTTTTATATGCCTGATTTACAGGTAGAAATTTGTATATAATTGGTAGAAGTAAATATATTTATTGGGTATAAAGAAAGCTAAAACACATATACAGACCTTTCAGCTAGTAGGTAACTATGCACAGACCCTCAATTTACCAAAGCCAATACCCCCTTCCAGCCTCCTTATAGGACTCGCATATTATTAGCGAGATTTCAATAGTTGTATCTTGTAACTAAAATGTCACATTAATGGAGCCCACTTTATAATACCAGATATGTTGCTACCACCCATCCAACAACATACTGTTCACAGGATATATGAGAAAAGTCCTTTGATAATATCTGGGAAGTAGAACAGAAGAAATCTGTAAGAGGTGCATTGTGTTAATAGGCTTCAAAGTTAAGCTTTCTAAATGTGGGCCAAAAGTGATAGGAGATTTCTATCAAATACTGTAGGAGGTTGTCATGGTGGTATAAGAAACTAGTAAGGACATAGCTAATCCACTCATACCTTTTTGAAATTAGCTATAAGTTAGTTAGTTCTAGTAATAGAACCCCTGTACAGAGGCAGGTAGATTAGGGGTAAGCACGCTCAGATAGGAATATCTAGAAAAGTCTAAGACTTAAAAGACATTGACATATCTGACTTGAACTTGCTATTAGTATAGGTAGTGGGACATAAAACTGATTACTTTATAACTAAAGAGAATACTGGAATAATAGTCAACACAAGTAAAGTAATATAATAATCTATACAGTTGTTAGGCGGACGCCAAACTCAAGTATATAACTGAGGGACGTAGGCCCGAAATCTTTGATTGGAGAATCTGTCGAGGAAGGCTCGTCTCAATAAAGTAAGGTAAGGTAAAGATTTTAAAGTGTGAAACAATATTATATTGATAAGATCGCTTCTCCGTTGCTTGATGATGTCTGTAAAGCTCGAGAGGCACTTCGATATTTATATCCCACGTCTGAGTGTTCGCGGACTACTTCTAACTACAATGCTTCCGAAGTACCACTCTGGCTTTAAATGCGCAAACGTCCAGAATCTTATAAGTGCGAGCACCGTTTGACCCTGAAACTTATCACACTCTTTCGCAGACACGGGATAGTATTCCTCCATTGAGATGGCTGCGCTATTTGTAATTCCAAACAGCGGTCTCTAACTTAGATGTCTGCATAGACTATTATATTACTTTTAGTCTTGTTGACTATCGTTCTAGTAGTCTCTTCGGTCATGAAGTGATCAAGTTCATGCCAGTTCACCTAGTGCCAATCGCAAGTCTGAGCCCAACGTGTCAACGTCTTAAGGGTCTCCGACTTATCTAGGTCTTCCTTTCTGAGCGTGCTTCCCCTTGGTCTGCTGGCCTCCATAGAGCGGTCCTATCACTAGGACCAACCAACCTACAGCTGATCTCAGAAGGGTATGGGTGGATTCGGTATATCTTTAGTAGCTTCCACTACTAGGATATCCTCTTAGAGTATTTCGCCGAAAACATCCCATCACCTTCGGTCCATAGTTAGGAAGCCTAACTTTGAAACCTACTATCTCAATACGCCTCCGACGGATTCCCTCCGTTCCACTTCCCAGATGTCGCCAAAGGTCCCCTCTCATATATCCTGTGAACAGCATGCGGTCGGATGGACGGCAGCGACGTATATGGTATTATAAAGTGGGTTTCATTGATGTAACATTTTAGTTATGGGACGCAACTCTCGAAATCTCGCTAATGACGTGCGGGCCCCATAAGGGGGCCGGAGGGGGGTGTTGGCTCCGGTAAGTTGAGGGTCTGTGCACATGTCTCGGATTTCCATATGCCTAACAACAGTCAACTAAGTTCAGGATGTCTGTTTAGAAAAACAAATAGTACAGTTATCTCAGCAGAGGAATACTATCCTATGACTAATAAAGAGTGTAAGAAGTTTCAGGGTTAAACTGTGTTCAAGCTTATAAGATTCTAGACATTTATATACTAAAGCCAGAATGGCACTTCAAGGACATAGTAGTTAGAAGTAGTCTACTATTACGTTTCCTTGATATCAGCTTTTTCATAACAGGTAATGATACTTCTCACTTCTCTTAGTGATGATAGTTCTAAGACCTATGTTTAATTGAGATTAAATAAGATCTTTGTCATACTTTTAGGACCTATTGTACTCTTTCTTCAACTATACTTATATAGTAGATTCTTTATCTTTGCTTATTTTTATTTTTATTTTTATTTTTATTTTTATTTTTATTTTTATTTTTATTTTTATTTTTATTTTTATTTTTATTTTTATTTTTATTTTTATTTTTACTTTTTTTTATCAATTTTTTATTTGATTTAAGCGGTACAAAGAAGGCCTACGGAGCTTGCGCTATGAGACCTCAAAAACCACTACCCTCAGCCATGCCTCGGCACCTGAACTGAAAACCCTCAGGGGTAGAAAAACAGCCCCCCTAAAAGCAACATCCCGATCCTCTTGGACCTAAACTAACAGCTACAAAATCGCTCTGGAATATCTCCAACAAGCCTGACAGTGAACAAAAACAATACAAACAAGTGAAATCTACCTGTTAGGTGGACACCGAACTCTAGTATAACTGAGGGATGTAGGCCAAATCTTCGATCGGAGAATCTGTTGAGGAAGGCTCGTCTCATTAAATAGATAAGGTAAAGATTTAAAGTGTAAAACAATATTATATTGATAGGATCTCTTCTCTGTTGCTTGATAATGTCTGTAAAGCTCATGAGGCACTTCGATATTTATATCCCACATCTGAGTGTTCGTGGACTACTTCTAACTACTATGCCTCTGAAGTACCACTCTGGTATTAATACACAAATCTCCAGAATCTTATAAGTGCGAGCACTGTTTGAACCTGAAACTTCTCATACCCATTCGCGGTTACAGAATTGTATTCCTCCGTTGAGATGACTGTGCTATTTGTTATGCCAAACAGCGGTCTTTAACTTAGTTATCCGCATAAACTATTATACTACTTTTAGTCCTGTTGACTATCATTCTAGTAGTCTCTTCAGTGATGAAGTGATCAGTTTCATGCCGGACCACCTAGTGCCAATAGCAAGTCTAAGCCCAATGTGTCAACTTCTTAAGGGACTTCAACTTATCTAGGTCTTCCTATCTGAGCATGCTTTACCTTGGTCTATCGGCCTCTATAGAGGGGTCCTATTACTAGGACCAACCAACTCACAGCTGATCTCAGAAGGGTATGGGTAGATTTGGTATGTCCTCAATAGCCTCGACTACTGCGACATCTTCTTGTAGCATTTCGCCGAAAATGTCCCATCACGTTTGGCCCATAGTTTAGAATGCCTAACTTTGAAGCCTACTATCTGTTAGGCGGACGCCAAACTCTAGTATATAACTGAGGGACGTAGGCCCGAAATCTTTGATTGGAGAATCTGTCGAGGAAGGCACGTCTCGATAAAATAAGTAAGGTAAAGATTTTAAAGCGTAAAACAATATTATATTGATAAGATCTCTTCTCCGTTGCTTGATGATCCCTCATCAGCCAGGATTGAGTATCTTTTTATCATACTCCATGTATCAAAGTATATTTATTATAATAATAACTTTGACCACAGAGGGAGTTGAACACCTGACCTTGTAAACCAATACAAAAGTCATACCAACTGAGCTACAGTATATGGTGTTATTAAGCGGGCTTCATTGATGTGACTTTTAGTTATGGGAC
>JACCEG010000759.1:0-21050 GCA_014065205.1 Tuber brumale | reverse complement strand
ATGAGGTCATGTGCGAAACATAACATACCTATGACTCATAACTATGAGTCATGTGAAAACCTTTCCTCGCTAAGCCACATTCGTGACAATAGGCGATAAGGATCAGAGACACGAGAGTCTCTCCCACCTTATCATAGACATAGGTCTAAGAACTAGCGTTGAGAGAGAACGAGAGAAGTATCGTCTACCCGTTGCTGAGAACTGACACCGATTAGGGATCATAACAATTGCCTATTGATAGTAGCTGTAATGGGGAAATTTCTATCAAGGCAATCGAGAATGCTTACCTTCAGGAGGGGGTGAAAGACTGGTTGATTGGGGGGGTTGAGGATATTGATTCTGAGGATGAGGAGTCTGCAGAGATGGCAGGGGAGGAGGAGGTGGAGGAGGCGGAGGAAGATGTATTCTATGAAGATACTTAGTAACTTCTGAAACTGATATTATGCAACTTACTCTGCGCGACCTTGGCATGACTCACCTTATTTTGACCTTCTAGCACAAGGTCCAATTATTCCAGTTTCTACGGTAGTGAGCACCCCTGCCCTCTCATGGCGAGCTACGCAACCAACCACTAGCCACTATTAGAATTTTGACCGGGTTTCTATCCTCATATCATTTAGGCCCGCACGCCATTAAGCGCGAGAAGCTCGCTCGGCAAGTGTATTTGAGTTGCGTATAGTAACTTGTGTCGAGCCCCATTCCGAAGGACAACCCCCGAGCCGTATTCAGGGGACCAAACTGTGTGAGCGCGTACTGGAGAAGATACGCTGAGGCATACCCGGCATTCCTTTCCAAAGCACTCGTGTAGTACAAGTGATCTGCATGAAGGATTTGCCTAGATATTGGGTTTTTCGGGTTCTCCCGGTACAACTCGCTAAGGTTACGATCGGCTTGGTATGTCCTGGAGTACGTAATTATTTCAAAATTATGTCCGGCTCCGGTATCTTGAAGCCGCCCTTCAAGCGGGCACCAAGCCAATTCTTCCGGCATGGTGGGGAAACATAAAACGCGAGCACACTTGTTTTAATACCGACCTTTGTGGTGCATAGGCCATAAAGTTATTGGGTAATCAGAATCAATTGCAGATAGCCCTTATGAACGCGTAGGCTCAGGGTAGAGTATGAGTGTGAGGAGTTGCTTGCAAAGGAATCAGACTTTACTGTTTGAGCCCCGAGTGCGGTGGTGCCGTGTTGCCGAGGTGAAAGGGCGGGGTGGCGTATTTATATGCTGCGCAGTTGGCGCACAAGCCTCCACGGGTATTACAGGGACGCCCGTCAATAGGATCGAATGAATACTGATGCGCTACGTCCAAATGGCCTCAAGCAGGGTCCTAAAAATAACTGAAATCCAATGTCTAACTAGTTAACAAGGAATTTTAAACAAAAAGACACTCGGATGAAGCTGGTTCTGAGAAGAACAAGCGAGTGCTCTTTTTCCTCAATAGGGCCTAGCAGAGTGAAACAAGCGGCAAGAAATCTACTGACCGTAGTGCCATGCCGAAAAAGTCTGTGGTCTACTCGAGCACAGCGTGGGTGACTGAGACATGATCATCGCTGACAGTGAGGAAATGACTAGCCCAATATCCAAGAACCTTTACTAGTCATTAAATTCTGAAATACAATTCAGAATCACCACCGATATGCCATCTTTAAACCGTAAGCCTTTGGTGAGAACTAGTATCGTGAACCTCTTTAATAAGGTGAGTGGGCGCGAGGGCGATACTAGACAAGACGAGGACTAAGCGATGCTTAGTGAGGCCGGTGAAAACTCCAGAGTAAGCCTAAAGGTCGAGAAACGCGCTCGTTCAGCTCTCTCTTGCTCAACAACTTGCCTGACCGCACGACCCAATTAACTAAACAGAGACAGAAAGGATAGCAGTACAAGTAAAGCACGATACAGCATCCTTCAGTTTCCACTGATCGCCACACACATTCTCTCCTCTCTCGGGGTATCTCCTTTTCCTTCGCAAACACGCAAGTTAACAAAAAGAAATACAAGCACCGCAAAGACTCCCACTGTCCATCGCCTCCGGACAGTTACTACTCCATCCCGTTGCAGTTCCGTTATCGTACTGCTGATGCTACCGTACCGCTCCTGGCAGTCCCTTTGACCCCCCGCGGTTGTGCTTCTCTTCTTTTCTCTGGTGGCTGCGATATGGCAAGTGAACATACGAACGAACGAGCGATAGGATGGCTAAGGATATGTAATACCTTGTAATGCGACCGAGCAAGGGAGAAAGACAAGTGACAATAGCGAACGGCCCGAGAAAAACGGACGGACGGACGGACGGATGGGCGGAGAAAACAGACGGACGGGCAAAGAAACGGATAAAGGAGTCAAACGATTATCCTTCTTATTCAAGCTAGCTCCTTGCAGATCGAGCATGTCCTCAACACGCCGAGCAGGTTCCGAGCATGCTGGACGTATTTGAGCATGCCGAGCAGTATTCGCGGTTTCCGGCAATTTCCAACATACTTGTCGTCCTCGCTCCCCCACCACTCCTTCCTTGTCGTTCCTCTGAGTACTCGGGGGTGGAAGTTAGTGATGGGAAAGACAGGGGTTCGAGATTTCAAAGCTTTTTACTCTTCTTAGAGCTGTGCCTACCAAATTAAATAATTTTTTCCCTCTGACGGTCATGAGCACGGGGACCTCAAACCCCTGCCTTTCCCATCACTTACCTTCATACCCGAGTATCTGGTGGTTCACCTAAACCCAACCACTCCTTCACCTAGAGATCCAAAATACAATCCCCCTCATAAAGCAAGCCTCCCGAGCTCCGTTTGGTTTTCCATTTCCCGGGTCAGGTTGGGTCGGACCTGGGAGTTTGAACCCGATTACCCAACAAACCTGACAAATCGTTCGAGCCTTGTTGTTCTCTGGAGGAATTATTACTATGACCACCGTATTGGAACAGCAATCTGGGCTAGGGATTGGGGGACTGCGTTGCTGGTATCGTGGGAGGGGGGAGCGTTGGGAGATGAGCAAGTTGCGACAATTTAGTCGAGGCACTGAAGTAAGGTCACAAGCATCGTACTCATAATATCACTCCTTTATATCATTCGACATTTTGATAACATCCGGGTCAAAGGTAATCCTTATCCCGACCAAAGTCAACCCAAGCTCGAAAACCTCTATTGGGAAATGGTCCTTCAGGTTAAGGAGCGAGAGTGCGGTCTGAGCTCAGTGTTCCCAACGGGCCAGGCTGCTGGTAGGCCGGCCTATAGGCCGTAGGTCGGGCCAAGGGAGGCCACTCCAAAAATAGCCTAGGCCGATATAGGCCGAATTCCGTTAGCCTACCGAGCCTATCAGGCTCTTATAGACCGGAACCTTAGCATTGAAAGCTGTTGTGTGATAGAAACCAGTGTCGGATTTGGGAGAAGTTTCCGAACACTGAGCATTTGGTTTCTCTTTTTTTCATTCGTTCGTTCGTTCGTTCGTTTGTTTTTCTTTGTGTTTCTTTCTTTCTTTCTCCTAGTAATCTATTGAGAGGTTCAGATTTGGTGCACCCATGAGAATGCATATGACTACCGGTGGTTTGCCATGTTTTTCAACTTGTCTTTTCCACCAGAAATAAATCATTTGAAATAGGAGCTACTATTGGACCGAGTAATAACGAACGGAGAAAATTCACCGAAGAGACGAAATCTTGGCAGAACAACAGCCACGTCGAACGGAAGTCAAAGACAAAAAGGAAAGAATATCTGGCTAAGCGAGCTCCAAAATATAGGTAGCCTAAAAATCCTATATAGACTATAGGCAGGGCGGGCCAGGTCCGTCTCCGGTGCCTCGAGGCCTATAGGTTCCGGCCAGGCTAGATCCTAAAGAATTTCCGTAGCCCAGGCCCGGCTTCCATTTGGCTTAGCCTACCCGTCCCGTTGGGAACACTATTCGAGCTTGCTACTTACTATTCCGAATATGAGGTTGGAAGTGGCGGTTGGTATTCCATGTCATGGTTTGCGTCACCAAGATGGGGTATATATATACCGTTCATGTCTCTCTTAGCTAGGTAGAGAACTTGATCAATAATCTTCCGCTGCAAGAAAAGCCTTCAATTCCGAACAACACCGCTCCCGATACGTAATTTGTCGTGATTCCTTCTCATTGACAGGCCCTGTTGGGCACAATCCCATCAGTTAATTTCCCACTAGAGGATCGACGACCTACCACTTGGCGAGGGCTCGGGCACTCGCAGCTGTCAGACAAAACCTTGTACTGCGGTAGGCAAGCCGGGCTGGTATCCCTGACTGTCAGATACGGAGCTAGGGAACATCATCTACAATTTTCACTTCACACTGTAGCTAGGTATGCAAGTAGTATGGAATAAACCGAGCGTATTTCCATGTTATTCCTCTCGAACCTGCTTTCCCAATTGCCCTTGCCTTCTTTTCTTGGACAGACCGAGCCAACATGGGGGTTAACTCGAGTCTGGTTCCTGCATCTTCAACTGGAGTTAGCTCATTCGATGCCCTGGTTGGGGAAAGAAAAGTGGGCGTTAGACATTTTCGTGAACGGCTGCCCTTCCGGAGCTGGACTCACGGCACTGGCACCGCCGTCACAGGTGATCGCTCGGCGGAAGCGAAGCGCCGGGCAGCGGGGGATGTGGGGTATGGTGCGGAGCGTTCGGAACGTGTACAGTACGATACCAAGGCCGTTGCATCATGTAATGCCTCGTTTGTACGAGGGTCAAGGGTAAATGCAAAATGGTAGATTCAGGATCATCACCTGTTCAATTCAGGTATACATTGTACTTTTTTTTATAATTCCAACAGCAATAAATGAACTTTCATGAAGTATCAGACCAGTATTTGCACAATCAAAATTTCTTGAATTGAAATAAAATAAAATAAAATCTTGACTTAATGATAAATTGAACCCGGACCTTGAAAAGTTCTTGTTCTTACATACAACCCTATACCCACATAAAATAGAGGCATTACAGGATGCAACGGCTGTGCTACACGTTAGGGATGCTTTGCACCATATCTTAACATGGGGCCGTAGCAGAATCACAGGTGTCGTTCGACTCATAGCTGCCAGGAATGCACCGCCATTAAGGCGATACTCCACAGTCTCCCCACCTCTACTTTCATAATTTGTGCCAACAACCAGAATCGCATATATATACAAAGCTGCCAGATTCCTCATGGTTTTCTTTTTTACTTTTTCCAAACTTCCCATGAAGACACGGTAGCGAAACATGGTATTGTAAATCGCTTCTCTATAGTATAAATATGGACAGCAACAGCATTCCTTGCAACAAAAATGGCCGGCGCATCTGCAGTGGTGAGTCTGAAAGACTGGATATAGTCTCTGAGCTTCTCCGAATTGATGGCTTCGTGCTGGTTTAATGATTGCGCTGGAGTGCCAGATGGCTGGGTCATAGATAATTTACGAGCTGGGCAAAGTCGGGGAAGGGGAAATTCGGGAGGGGTTGGACCGAATGGAGTTGACTTGAAGGGTTGGAAGGAGCAATCCGAGTACTGGTTTTTGCCAAAGATGATAGTATGTCGGAATCACCAGGTTTGGAGTTAATTTTGTTTTTTTCACGATAGCTTTGGGAATACCTACGCTAGGTGTTCTGGCATCAGATGTAATGGTTTATACGTAGTTTATCTATCTATCCATCAATAGCTATTAGGGAAAAGTAAAGAGGAAATAAATACATAAAGAAAGATAGAAAACAAGGAGGCTTTATAACAAGGGATCTATTCGGCCGGGAAATGATAATCAAGATAAAGGGCACAAGTTGAAAAATGGAATAGTCATGTGGGTGCTGTACGCCAGAGAGAGTAAACAGAGGTTTGTGAACTTTCAATTGTAATAAACATTAACCAACACCCGGAGGCCCCGGAGCGGGATGTGTCTACATAAAAGTAGGATTTCTGCTAATAATAGCGAGGAAGAATTTCAAGATATCATTATTGGACTGGTGGAAAGGACATACAAGGGAGGAGGGGAGAGATTGTGATGTCCTCAACAGCATATACTAGGCATCGGACGTAGAGCAAGGCTGGTAGTGAACACGTAGGAATCCCAGGCCATTAGAGCTTAATCTATTGAGCGCCCTGGGCTGCTACTGGAGGTTGGTGCTTTCACAATTGGTGGGGCCCACTGCGTATCAGTGCTTTCCGCAGACATCCGAGCTTGTAGTAGCTTTACTACTTCATAATTTCCCATCGAGGCGACGCGAGCGAGTGGCGTGTAGCCGTCTTCATCAGGGATGTTAGGGTCAACATCTTCGACTTCCACTAGAAGCATGACAATTCTTCCATGCCCCTTGGAAGCAGCATGCCAGAGTGGTGATCTGCCATATTGGTCCTGGTGATTGGGGTCAACATCTTTGCGGTCGAGTAGTAGCTTCACAATCGCCTCTTGTCCGTTATGAGCGGCCCACAAGAGTGGTGTACCGTCTTGGGCGCCTGGCCTGTCGGGGTCGACATCTTCTCGCCCCAGCAGCAGATTCACCATGCCTTCGTGCCCCTTATAGGCAGCCCACCCGAGTGGTGTTTCATCATACTTGTCTGGGCGATTAGGGTCAACACTTTCCCGTTCTAATAGTAGCTTGACCACTTCTTCGTGTCCCTCGACGGCGGCGCACCCGAGTGGTGTTCGATCATCCTCGTCTGGGCGATTGGGGTCGACACTTTCCCGTTCTAATAGTAGCTTGACCACTCCATCATGGCCTCTGAGGGCAGCACACCCGAGTGGTGTTTCATCATTCTCGTCGGGGCGATTGGGGTCAACACTTTCCCGTTCTAATAATAGCTTGACAACCCCTTCGTGTCCCTCGACGGCGGCGCACCCGAGTGGTGTTCGATCATTCTCATCGGGGTGATTGGGGTCGACATCTTCCCGTTCTAGTAGTAGTTTGACCACTCCTTCGTGTCCCTCGACGGCGGCACACCCAATTGGTGTTCGATCATTCTCGTCGGGGCGATTGGGGTCGACACTTTCCCGTTCTAATAGTAGCTTGACCACTCCATCATGTCCTCTGATGGCAGCACACCCGAGTGGTGTTTCATCATACTTGTCTGCGCGATTGGGGTCAACACTTTCCCGGTCTAATAGTAGCTTGACAACCCCTTCGTGTCCCTCGACGGCGGCACACCCGAGTGGTGTTCGGTCATTCTCGTCGGGGCGATTGGGGTCGACATCTTCCCGTTCTAGTAGCAGTTTGACCACCCCTTCGTGTCCCTCGACAGCGGCACACCCGAGTGGTGTTCGATGATCCTTGTCTGGGCGATTGGGGTCGACACTTCCCCTTTCTAATAGTAGTTTGACCACTCCTTCGTGTCCCTTGATAGCAGCCCACCCGAGTGGTGTTCGATCACTCTCGTTGGGGCGATTGGGGTCGACATCTTCCCGTTCTAGTAGCAGTTTGACCACTCCTTCGTGCCCCTCGACGGTGGCACACCAGAGTGGTGTTCGATCATACTTGTCTGGGTGATTGGGGTCGACACTTTCCCGTTCTAACAGTAGCTTGACCACTCCTTCATGTCCCCAGACAGCGGCACACCCGAGCGGTGTTTGATTACTCTCGTCCGGGCGATTGGGGTCAACATCTTTGCAGGCGAGTAGTAGCTTCACAACCCCTTCATGTCCGTTATTAGCAGCCCATGAGAGTGGCGTACCGTCTTGTTGGCCTTGCCTGTCGGGGTCGACATCTTTTCGCCCTAGCAGCAGCTTCACCACTCCTTCGTGCCCCTCACTGGCAGCCCACCCGATTGGTGTTTCGCCACATCCATCCGCGCAATTGGGGTCAACACTTTCCTGTCCTAACAGTAACTCGACCACTCCTCCGTGTCCATTCCTCGCTGCTAGTGAAAGTGGTGTACTACCTGTGCAATCTAGTTGGTTGATCTCGCAGCAATTCACATTTATCAATGTAACTACAAGTTCTGCAATGCCAAAGAAAGCCGCGCAGTGTAGCCCTGGGAACAGAGGCGCGGAAACAAGGTCCTCTGTATGACCCGGGTTATAAACTTGGTTCAAAAGCGACAGACTGGATACATGGTCTTCATACTGGCTCAAGAGCTCCAGCGCAAGTGCCCTCGCACGTTCTGTGAGTTCCCTATTCGCATGTGTTCCCCAATATCGCGAAGAATATTTGAGGAATGGCATGGCTGGCTCGTCCGGGAGAGGGTGGGGTGACAGTTTCGTGACTTGTTGTGAGTTTAGATAGGTCAAGCATGTTTCTGCAATGATGGAGTGAGGTTTATCAAAAAGGTCAGGATGAGTACAAAGATACTCTTGGACGGTAAAGTGGATTAAGCGAACAGTTGAAGCTTCTTTATCGACTATGATCAGGCCTTGGCAGTAGCCTAACAATGCACCTATCGAAGGAACATTTTCTGGGTCGAAATCCACTGCTCCTATCTCCACTGCCAGTGCATGGCACAATTCATCCACATGTAACGGCCGTTCCGAATAACACACCCACATGAGAGTGGCTATTGCAAGACCCGCCTTTCCCCTATCCTGAACCTTTATCCGCTCGAGTGTCACACCATATGCATCCCCTAACCCTATCCCATCTTTCACTGATTTAAGTATTCTTGTTCGCCGAGCGATCGTGGGTTCTCGCAGGATTGCATCAATGTGGAGAGAAGCCAGTAAGAATCTAGGTTCAACCATGTCAGCCAAGAATTTGAGGTAGCTTTGCACCCGTCTTGTTTCCTACTCACGTTTCCGAACTTATTTCGGGAATGCTCTTCATAATATCGGCCTCCAATATGGCACTCATTGCTTCTGGTGCGCTGTCATTTTTGAGTTTATTGCTTAGATATCGGAGGAACCCATTTTCCGTTGGCTGTATCGATATAAAAGCTGCTGCCACACCCAATCTCCTCTCAACATCACTCCGGACATGTTGCCTCCCGGTTATGAATAAGCGCGTATTCGGTGACTCCTGCAGAATCTGTCCTAGAGATTCCAGAACTACCACTCGATGCACACATTCATCGAGAGCGTCAACACATATAAACGTCCGCTTTGTGGTTGTAATGGTCTGGAGCATCTTCAAGATTCCAGAAACTTGCAGTCCTCTACCCCCGATAACCTTCCTCTCCTTTCGGAAACCTTGGATTACCGTTTCAGGAATTCCTTCTAATCCGGTAACCAGCTGTCTCAGTAGGGAGCCGAGCATATTTATTGGTGACTGCTCGTTCCGGGAAGCAAAGTCGAAGTAAAAGCAGACAACTGCGGTATCATCCTCCGCAGCCTCATCACATAACTTGTCTATAACTTGCGAACTTGTTATTATAACCCATCAGCTATGCTCCTTGATTTCATATAATGATAGGCTCTCCCTTACCAGATAAAACTCTTTCCCACTCCCGGATTGCCAGCGCAGAATAAGGTCGCATGATTAGATTCATCCTCCCTGCCACCATTACGCCAGCGCGTGAATTCCACCGCTTCTAACAGCCAGTCCCCCACACTGCCCACCCGTTGGGCTCCGATATCTCGATGCCGTACCCATGGTTCTAGTGGCGACAGCCACGCCAATATTTTAGCCTCATCATCGGCGGAAGTGTAGTTGATGATATTGAAGCAGTTATTGTTGTTACTGAAATTTTGTGACATTTTCCGCTTTCTGCTACTCTGAGTGTTGTCGGGGGGAAGTTGTTGGTTCACTTAAAGTGAATCAAAGTGGTCGCTTGAGATTGAGTGAAAGCGGGGTTGGTGGAGTTTTGTGCCTGCCCTTTGCTGGATTGGTGATTCGTTACACAAACACTACAGCACTATCGGTACTCGAGTATTTGTCTGAACACAATGTCTTGGTTCGCACCTAGCACTGTATGATACTAGCCACAATTGCCTATTCAATCAAAATCGCGACGCGCAAAGTAACCGTTGTTGAGCCCCGTTCTGAAGAGCAACCCAGCGGCGTATTCCGGCAGACCACGGTGAGTGTGCGGACCGGAAAGGATATTAAATTTATTGAAGAAATGGTGCTAGCGTGCCCTGAGTACTGTTTCTAAAAGTACGCGAGTAATGGTGTACAAGTGATCTGTGTGAAGGATTTGGTTTCTTATCGACATTTTCGAGTTCTCACGATAGCTCGCTAAAGTTGCGATTCACCGTAAGGTCGCGGTGTACTGTACTTGTACAGTACATTACCACTGCGGGTCTCTATGCCATGTTTCGAACCTGCTCTTTGGGAAGGTATGGTGGGGAAACATGGAACACGGGCGCACTTGTTCTAATCTGTTCTAATACGGACCTTTGTGGTACTGTACGATACGGACTTCATTGTTTGGGTCCCGGCCGGTTGCGTGCTGCCAATGTGCAATGGTGCGGTCGCATGTGTATGGGTGGAGTCGGCAGTGGCACCCGCTTGCTCGAGCACCCAGGCATGCGGGGAAAGCCAACACAAAGGGGAACTACCTAAAACTTACTGGTATGCGAGTAATACGGTAGTTTATAACACTAGCAACCACGATTCCAACAACGCTGCTCCCTCCCACCTTCTGCTGTGAGGCTTAGAGAGACACCAGAATCTTAGCTGGTTGCAAAACCTCTGACGGTACCGGCAGCTGTTTCAGCAGCGTGACGTTAACCTCCGGATCCACAATCCAATGGACACCAAAACCCATTGGCATCAATTTCCTGCCCACAACCGCCCCGCTACCTCCCTGCCAATTCGCCCCACCAAAAGCACCGGAGTCCATCACCACATTCTTAAGTGAACACAGCCGATGCTTCCCATCAAACATTTCCCCCTACAAAACCTAACCAACGCGGGTTCATCTCTTCCGCAACCCCGCAACCCCGCCCCCCTTTCCCCGCCCCCCCGGCTCCGTCCCACATAACGACATAGTATCCAGTTGAATTTTCTACTACGTCTGAATCACCCGCCTTGTCGATGTAGGAAATCATGGAAAACCGCTGGTACTGCTCGGCATGCTCACAGTACTCCCAGCATGTTTAGAACCTGCTGGGCATGTATGGAACAAGCTCGACATGCTCGCATTCCTTCAGCAACTTTACTGCCAATTCGATCCCGTACCCGCCCGTTCGTTTTTTGATCGTCCCCGCGCTATCCACCTGCCCGTCCGTCGTCCATCTGACCGTTCATCATCCAAATGTCGTTCGTCTGCCGGTTTGCTTGGTTTGTTCGCCGTTCACGATTTGCTCGCCCGCCCACTTCGTTCGCTGTTCGTTTGTGCTTCCTTCTTGCCCGTTCGCTCGCCGTATCGCATGCCCGGGATGGAAACGGGAGCGGGTGTTTTCTTTTGTGCTTTTTTGTTGTTAGCTGGGAAACATGCAGAGGAAAGGAGTACTTGCGTGGGGGAACGGGGAAGGCGGTGGAAAAATGTAGGGGGCGGTGGAATGACTGGGGAATTTCGTTTGGATCGGTTATTTATACTTCTGTCTTTTCCTGTTCGTTACAGAGTTAGTTAGGAGAATGAGAGCAAGCGAGTTCACGAGAGAGTGTGTCTTTGTGAGTGGGAAAGCGAAGAGAAAAAAATTTACCCCACTTTTTGATCGGTGCCTGGGCCTTTCGTTTCCGCTGAGTGACAGCTTGTGACGGCGGTATCATGGGTTTTTTTAGTCCCCGGAAAGTTAGCTGTCTTTTAGCCGCTTACAGGTGGCCCGGGGTGCGCGGCGTGGTCTTGCCGCCTAGGCGGCCAGGCTTGCAATTCCGTGCATTGGTGCAGCACCCAGTAAAGCCCTCGACACCCTACTCCCGCCCTGCTCACCTAAGCCTACTTTAACCGTACCCGCAAATCACTTGGAAAAGGCCTGGCCCACGCAAGACGGCAATGAGGAGAACCACCAGGGCTCCGTGCAGCGCCAATCTTGGTTCTGAGCACCGTCCTGACTGTAACCAAAGTTGCTGGCGACAAGCGCAAGGGCCTATACGTTCATGGGCAACAGATGCCACCCCGCATGGACAAAAGGGTGAAACCAACCTCGTGTGGAGGTCATGGGTGGAGCACTTCGTCCTCTTGACGCGGCCCGCACGCAAGTACCCAAGACTATTTTCTAGTTGCAGGTTATAAATGTCGTTCGGTAGAAGAATCTGCATACCGTGCGCTAAATTGTGGTGGGGGAAAGAGGGAGTGGGTGAGTGAGGAAGGGGCATATATGGGAGTACATGATTGAAGGTATCTTGGTCGTGAAGCACTGAGAGAAGGAGGGCTTCTGGGCTCAGGAGATTTACTCGTACTGCCAACACAATGTAGCGAGGTGCTGTGGATTGAGAGTATTGCCGAAGCAGCTATAGCGAAGTGGACTGGACAGCCGGACGAGGAGCGGGGTATTACGGGAAGTGGCACAATGGCGTGTGTTGGAGGGAGTAGGAAGAACTGTGAGGAGGAGGCAGGGGAGATATAGGGTGAGTTGTGGGAGATATCTTGAATGCAGAGCTGGTGAGGTGATGTGTAACTATGGGGTTTATATTTTCTTTTATATTTTTTATACCCAGTTCTCTACTGGTAGGGAAATTAAGTGCGCTCATGAGACTATTTTACAATTTTGCTTCCTCCTAGTTCTTCTATACATAGGATATATGGCACTCTGACCAAATACAGGCAATGTCACATACAACACAGTGGTTAGCGACGAATGGCTGTAGTTCCAATCGTCACAGGTATGAAGAGTCAAAGCTTTCGCCCTTTACTTGGAGCAATTTTACCGGGAGCACCCGCCCCAAGATCACGCCAGTAACTCTGGAGATCCCATCCGGTAGTCTTTTGGAAAGGCGGCCCACGGTTACTGTCTTCCAAGAGAAGGTGTATTCAAGCATTAACACCATCTAAATACTTGCCGGACTATAGATTCCTTTCCTAGAATGCTTCCCCTCATAAGTTACACAGTATCCCGAACCCGATCCCCTTTAGGAGAGAGGAGCACTTCTGGTCCGTGCCTAGATTTGCTTAATAGTCCATAAAGTGCGTACGATAATAATGTCCACTGACTGATATTCCCCCAACCAAAGTTTTCACAGGAAATATCATCACAGAACATCCATATTGTGTGTGGTGGCACTTCAGGGACTAGAAGTAGTCCTGCTTTGCCTGTGTTCCTCTTGGGTTGGTCTTGGGTTTTGGGGAGTGGGAGGGGTAAGAGTTGGCGGAGTGCTATCTCTAGAGGGTGGTTGGTGAACGTTAATCGGACTTTGAGTATGGGTCTACATTGTTGTTTGACAAGTTCAGAGGGGTGCTGAAGGTCGAGCTTCCGATGCAATCCAACTGGATAGATAACCTATTGGTTAAAGAATTTTAGCGCACCCCACCGGCAGCTCTATTACCGAGCCTTCGTGGCATAGAACCTACGATCTATCTTACCAGATAACTCCACCATACCTGTACTGTCCTGTGATACCACAGATAGTGTAGGAATAGCACTCCATGGCAAACTAAGATGATAAGATGTGCACAGGATCCAAATATATGTCACCATACCCACTTGGATCTCTGTAGGAATTTCCTTTTCTAGTCGAGTGAGGAGTCATGGGTTTCTGTCTGCAAAGCACAGTAGAATTTGATCCGTCGGGGGGGGAATCGGTTCCTTGTGGTGAGAGGACCTAGCCTATAACTTGTAGTTTCTATCCTATCATAATTGTTATTTAATTTTCTTCCACCCCTAAATTCCTATGTTGACATTTTTTTTCTTTTTACTTTGTTTTTCTCTCCCCTCCCACTGAACCACAGATAAACTATATATAGAGGATTTTTTTCATGGATGAAAAGTGGTGCACGAGTATCGTACAGTAGCGCAAGGGTTCTCGATGCAATTTTGAATAATTATATAAAGGTCGTATCTATGATAGGGTGCAATTACCATAAAGGATATTGCTTAATAAATAGTATTATCCTTACCCACCTCCTTAGTTAGGTTGGATTAGACCTGATTGTTTGGACCCAATTGCCCAACAAACCCAACAAATCATTTAAACCTTATTATTTTCTGGAGGAATTATTGCTATAACCACTGCATTGGAATAACAGTCTGGGCCCGAGATTAGAGAACTGCATTGCTGATAGGTGGGGGGAAATCTTGAGTGTGTAAATTACGACAATCTATCCGAGGCACAAATGTAAGCCCACAGCTACTTTATGCTCACATTGTATCACTCGTTACCTACCTTTCCACAGTGTTGTGATGTGGCCGGGGTTGTCAGGGGCTTCCTGATAACCTCATGCAAGGAGCAGTATTAACTTATGCGAGGAGCAGTGTTAGGGAAAAGTATCAACTTATGTGGGGAGATGTAAGGTGTGGTTTAGAATGGAATAAGGAGTGGAACAGATTGGAAGGGATGTAGTTGGGGTTTTCCATAGTATATAGTGATCATCTACTTTGGTGATAGGAAGAGAGAGAATCAAGTCAATTAACGGTTATCAATTCTTCTCCACTTAAACGATCATAAACTCTTTACAAAAGCACTTACCTAAATCCCCCCTCGACTTCACACAGTCCGTCAAGACACGGGACAAGGGTAATCCTTCTTACCCCAATTAAAGCCCACTCAAGTATTCGACAACTCCGTTCCCATTTTGCCAACTCCTGTACTCGGGAAACATCTACCATTTACACTCCACATTGCATCCAGGCACGCTAGCAGGATTGAATAACAGAGATTGTTTCCACCATCATTTGACCTTCTTATCTTACCTTCCCAATTTCCTGGCCTTCTTTGCTTGCACAGAGCAAACCGACACAGGAGGTTAAATCGAGTTGGGTTCCTCCATCTTCAACCGGGGTTTACCCATTCGGTACCCTAATTGGGAGAAGCAAAGTGGGAATTTCACACCTCCCGTTCACAGCTTCTAGCATCATACTGTGAGAGAAAATATGGTATCACGCGGTATAAAATCGCAGAGAGCGTCATCGCAAACGGTATCAGATCCATTAGCTGGGCTAGTCGTAGTAGTATGTGATATAAAAGCCAATATCCCAATAGTTAGTTGCCTGAGAACATTTGGCAGGGGAGGAAAATTGGCCTTCATATATCCCCGCTTGGTACTAGTATAAGACGTGGCGGTAAGAAAGCCAACACTTTACCGACGGCACAATATCCGTTATATACCACTGGATGTATCTCAACATGGAACGACAGCCGAATTACGGGTGTTCCACTCACGGCTGCCGGGAATGCACGACTATGAAGGCAATAATCCACAATCCCCCACCTGTACTTTCCCCTATTTATGCCAACAACCAAGACTGTATTCAAAGCCGTCGGGTTCCTCATAAATTTTGTTTCTCCGAACTTCCCACGAAGTCACGGTAGCGAAACACGGTATCACAAATCGGTTCTCTACAGTATAAATATGGACAACAGCATTCCATGCAAGAAAAGTTGCCAGCGCACCTGGAGTGGGGGGTTTGAGGGGCTGGATACAGTTTCTGAGTTTCCTCGGATTTCTGGCTTGGCGCTGGTTCAATGATCGCGCTTGGGTGCAGCATGGCTGGGTGATAGATAATTTACGAGCTAGGCAAAGTGGGAACAGGGTAGAAATTCGGAGTGGGTTCAATGGAATCGACTTAAAGTCCGGGTGGTGAGAAGTAGATTTAACTCAAGTACAGTATCCAGTTATGCCAAAGATGCTATTATTCCTGACTACAATGTCTAGAGTTAATTTTGTGTTTATGATAGCTTTGGAAACGCCTACGCTTGGTGTTCCAGCCTCAGACGTGATAGTAGATCGGCAATTTATCTATCTATTCATCAATTACTATTAGGGAAAAGTAGAGGGGAACTGAATGCATAGAGAAAAATAGGAGACAAGGAGATTTTGTAACTATGGATCTATTCGACTGGGAAATCATAATCAAGATAAACGGTACAGGTTGGCAACGAAATGGTCGCACGGGTGCTGTACGTTGGAGAAAATAAACAGAGGCTTGTGAACCTTGACTGGTAAACATTGACTAATATCCGGGGGCGCCAGAGGGGGATACGTCTACATACAAGTGGGATTTCCACCAATAGCAGCGGGGAAGAATTTCAATATGGTATTACCGGACTGGTAGAAAGGGCATACAGGGAAGGAGAGGAGAGATTGGGATACCCTCAACAGTATATACTAGGCTCCTGGACGTTGCACGAGGCTGGTAGTGGGTAAGTAGAAAACCAAGGCGATTTGAATGTAATCAGTTGAACACCCCCAACTCCTGATGCATCTTGGCTCTTTCAATCACTGGGGCTGCTGCGGATCTGTGCATTCCGCAGACATCCGGGCTTGTAGTAGCTTTACTATTCCAGCATGCCGGATCTTGACAGCATGGGCGAGTGGCGTATGGCCGTATTTGTCAGGCGCGTTGGGGTCGACACCTTCCAGTTCCAGCAGTAGCTTGACAACTCCCGCATGCCCCATCTCAGCAGCACACCCGAGGGTTCGACCACACTTATCTGGGCAATTGGGGTCCACACCTCCCCGTTCTAATAGTAGCTTAACCACTCCTTCATGTCCCACCACAACGGCATACCCGAGTGGAGTTCGATGATCCACGTCTCGATGATTTGGGTCAACATCTTTGCGGTTGAGAAGTAGTTTCACAATCCCTTCATGACCATAGACAGTGGCACACCAGAGTGGTGTTCGATCGTTCTTATTTGGGCGATTGGGGTCGACGCTTTCCCGTTCTAGTAGTATTATATGCAAGTATTGTTGGTTAGCATTGTTAACCGAGCATTTAGCTCAGCAACTTTCGGTCACACATACAACATCGCAACACCCTCCCGAAACACTGTTAAACCAGTACCACAGCAAAAAAAAAAACTCCTGACATACAAGAGGTTAATTAGGATTATGTATTCATTTCAATGTTTTTTTCAGTTGTGGTTTTGGTATGATAGTCAAGTATTGACTACAAAGAAGTGCGCCCGTTTGCCTCACGACGTTCGGTTAAGTATGTTAACATATTTTAAGAAATTGTATCGAATAACCGCGCCGCTGTTCGACCTTCCTCTTTCAACTACTTTCTCAGTTTCCCTTCACCTTCTTCATCCTGCCACACCCGAACTATAAAGTTAATAGTTGGGTTCACTCCATCTTCAACCGGTGTTCGCCCATTCGGCGGCCCCTTGCTAGAAAAAAAAAAGACCAAAGTGGGATTTGCTCACTTCACGTCCACCTCTGCCCTTGTCATGACGTGGTTAGACTATGGTATCATCCGAGATATAATAGCATCGTACAGTGGGTCAAGGCCAATAGTATCCAACCCTGTTTGCCGGGGTATTGGTAGTAGTACATAATATAAAAGTCAATAGCCGCTTGAAAGCGATTTGCGGGGGGGGGAGGAGGAGAATCGTCGCGGAGGTATGGGCAGCTTGCAATACTGGTATGGGACGTCGCGGTAGGTAAACTGATACTTCACCATAGGGCACAGTATCCATTATTCACAAACGCAGGTACCTTAGCATGGGGCGGTAGCGGAATCACAGGTGTCGTTCCACTGGTAGCTGCTCGGAATGCACAGCCATTAAGGCGATACTCCACAGCCCCCTACCGGTACTTTCATTATTTGTGCCAACAACCAGAATTGTATGTATCCAAAGGAATCGGATTCCTCGTGGTTTTCTTTCTTTCTCCGAACTTCCCACGAAGCTACGGTAGCGAAACACGGTATTATAAATCGCTCCTCTGGATCGATGGCTTCGCGCTGGTTTAATGATTGCGCTTGAGTGCCAGATGGCTGAGCAATTATTCACTCGCTGGACAGAGTTGGGAAAGGAGAAATTCGGAAGAGATTCGATGGAATGAATTTAACTTCTGGGTGGGGGCAAGTAAACTTAACTCAAGTACACGGGTATGCCAAAGATGGTATTTTGAAACTACAACGTTTAGAGTTAATTTTGTGTTCGCGCTAGCTTTGGGAATGAATAGGCTTGGTGTCCTGGCATCAGATCAAACAGTCTGTGCATAATTTATCTATATTTTCATCAATCGCTATTAGGGTAAACCAAAGTGAAAATAAATACATAAAGGAAGATGGAAAATAAGGAGATTTTGTAACTAGGGATCTATTTGACTGGGAAATGATAATTAAGATAAACGGTACAAGTTGACAATGAAATAGTCGCGCGGGTGCTGTACCCTAGAGAAAATAAACAGAAGCTTGTGAACTTTCAATTATAAACATTAACTAATATCTAGAGGCCTCGGGGGAGGATATGTCTATATAGAAGTGGGACTTCCGCCAATAACAGCCGGGAAGAATTTCAATATGATATTATTGGACTATTTGAAAGGACATACAAGGGAGGAGGGGAGAGATTGCGATACCCTCAATAGCATATACTAGGCACCAAGACATAGAACAAGGATGGTAGTGAATACGTAGGAATCCCAGGGGATTAGAGCTTGATCAATTGAGCGCCCTGGGTGCTACTGGAGGTTAGTCCTTTCGCGATTGGTGGGGCCGCGGTGTATCATTACCTTCGGCAGACATCCGAGCTTGTAGTAACTTTACTACTGCATGATGTCCCATCGAAACAGCGCAAGCGAGTGGTGTGTAGCCGTCTTCATCAGGGATGTTAGGGTCGACACCTTCGACTTCCAGTAGAAGCTTGACAATTCTTCCATGGCCTCTCCAAGCAGCGCGCCAGAGTGGTGATCGGCCAAACTGGTCCAGGCGGTTGGGGTCAACATCTCTGCGGTCGAGTAGTAGCTTCACAATCCCCTCTTGTCCGGCATCAGCGGCCCACAAGAGTGGTGTACCGTCTTCGTCACTTGGCCTGTCGGATTCGACATCTTCTCGCCCCAGCAGCAGATTCACCACGCTTTCGTGCCCCTTATAGGCAGCCGACACAAGTGGTGTATCTGCATATTTATCTTGGCGATTGGGGTCGACACGTTCCCGTTCTAATAGTAGCTTGACCACTCCTTCGTGTCCCCAGAAAGCGGCACACCCGAGTGGTGTTCGATTATCTATGTCTGGGCGATTGGGGTCGATACTTTCCCGTTCTAATAGTAGCTTGACCACTCCTTCATGTCCCCAGAGAGCGGCACACCCGAGTGGTGTTCGATTATCTATGTCTGGGCGATTGGGGTCGACACTTTCCCGTTCTAATAGTAGCTTGACCACTCCTTCGTGTCCCCAGAAGGCGGCACTCCCGAGTGGTGTTCGATCATACTTGTCTGGGAGATTGGGGTCGACACTTTCCCGTTCTAATAGTAGCTTGACCACTCCTTCATGTCCATTCATCGCTGCCAGTGAAAGTGGTGTACTGCCAGTGCAACCTTGTTCGTTGATCTTGCAGCCACTCACATTTATCAACGCAAATACTAGCTGAACAATGCCGAAGAAGGCTGCGCAGTGAAGTCCAGAGAGGAACGGGGAGGAATCAATTTCCCTAGAACCCCGACTACGAACCTGCTTCAGGAGCGAAACAGCGGATACATGGTCTTCATAATTACTCAAGAGGTCTAGCGCAAGTGTCCTCGCATGGTCTGAGAGTTCCTTATTCGCATGTATTCCCCAATATCGAGAAGAATACTAGAGGAATGGTACGGTTTGCTGGTCCGGGAGAGGGTAGGGCAACAGTTTCCTGACCTGATGTGAGTTCAGATACGTCAAGCAAGCTTCTGCAATTACCGAGTGCGGTTTATCGAAAAGGTCTGGATGAGAACAAAGATACTCTTGCACAGTAAAGTGGATTAACCGCACGGTCGCAGCTTCTTTATCGACTGTGATCAAGCCTTGGCAGCAGACTATCAATGCACCTATCGAAGGAACATTTTCGAGATCGAAATCCGTAGCTCCTACTTCCACTGCGAGTGCATGGCATAGTTCATCCACCTGTAACGGCCGTTCTGAATAACAAATCCACATGAGAGTGGCTATCGCAAGGCCCGCCTTTTCCTTGTCCTGGGCCATTATACGCTCCAGTGTTACACCATATGCTTCCCCTAACCCTATCCCATCTTTGACCGATTTGAGTCTTCTTCCTCGCCGAGCGATCGTAGGTTCTCGCAAGATTGCATCAATATGGAGAGAAGCTAGTAAGAATCTACATTCAAATATGTCAGTCAATAACCTGAGGTAACTGCGCACTCGCCCTAGTTTCTACTCACGTTTCCGAACTTATTTCGGGAATGCTCTTCATAATATCGGCCTCCAATGTTGCGCTCATTACGTCTGGCATGCTGTCATTTTTGAGTTTGTCACGCAGATATCGTGAGAACCCATCTTCCGTTGGCTCTATCAATAGGAAAGCCGCTACCCTGCCCAATCTCCTCTCAACCTCACTCCGGACATGTGGCCTCCCCGTCATAAACAGGCGAGTATTCGGCGACTCCTGCAGAACCTGTCTTAGAGATTCAAGAACTACCACTCGATGCACACATTCGTCGAGAGCGTCAACACATATAAACGTCCGCTTTGTGGTTGCGATGGTCTGGAACATCTTCAAGATTCCAGAGACTTGCAGCCCTCTACCCCCAATAACCTTCCTCTCCTTTCGGAAACCCCGGATTACTGGTTCAGGAATTCCTTCTAACCCGGTAACAAGTTGTCTCAGTAGGGAACCGAGCATGTTTATTGGTGACTGCTCGTTCCGGGAAGCAAAGTCGAAGTAAAAGCAGACAACAGCGGTATCATCCTCCGTGGCTTCGTCGCATAGCTTGTCTATAACTTGTGAACTTATCGCAAACTATCAGCCTTACTATTCCTTAACTTCCTACCAAAAAGATATTCTCTCCCTTACCAGATGAAGCTCTTTCCCACTCCCGGATTGCCTTCGCAGAATAAGGTCGCCTGATTTGTTTCATCCTCCCTGCTACCAGTACGCCAGCGCGTGAATTCCTCCGCTTCTAGCAGCCAGCCCCCCACAGTTTCTATCCGTTGGGCTCCGATATCTCGATGCCGTACCCATGGTTCTAGTGGGGACAGCCACGCCAGTATTTTAGACTGATCATCGGGGACCGCATAGCTAATGATATTGAATGAGGTATTGAAAGAGTTATCGTTGTTGCTTAAAACTCGTGACATGTTTCGCCTCTCGCCTCTTTGAATGCTGCTAAGAGGAAGCTGTTGATTCATCTGGAGTGCGTTAAGGAAAATCGAGCGAAAGCGGGGTTGATGGTAAAGCCTTG
>JACCEG010000757.1:0-28460 GCA_014065205.1 Tuber brumale | reverse complement strand
GGGGTGTTGGCACTCCGGTAAATTGAGGGTCTGTGCGCAGTTACCCTACCGTGGGTCTGTGCACATGTCTCGGATTTCCATATGCCTAACAGTAACTCACTCCTCTAGTCATGCGCCACATCTGACTCACAACCGTGAGTCATATCAAAACATCATAAACTAGTCATGTGACCAAAGTGGTCACCTGCGCAAAACCCATAACCTCTAAATGAGGTCATGTGTGAAACATAACATATCATCATAACCATATCATATGACCAAAGTGGTTATATGTGCGAAACCCATGACCTCAAATAAGGTCATGTGTGAAACATAACATACCTATGACTCATAACTATGAGTCATGTAAAAACCTCTTCCTTGCTAAGCCACATTCATGATATTAAAAGTGTCATAAATAACCACTGGGTTACTAGTATAGGCTCTTTGCTTATCCAACCAGGTAGTAAATTTGAATGTTAGAAATAGGTGGCAATCAAGGAATCGGGTAATCCAACTTTTTCCTAGCTTGGTTTTTTGCCTCTGACTTCCATGACTTTTAATAAATCCTATAGCTATTTGTTTCACATAGTCAATCTTTAGTGGCTATCCATAGTTATCAACCAGTCCTATTCAGGCTACTATAGCTTTCTCTTCCACATTTGTTAGGTGCTGTTGGTCCTCATGGCTCCCAGATCCGTTTTCTGAACCCCAATTACGATCTCTTAAAGATTCATACTTCAGACCATACTTCCATGCTGCAGCCTGAATACTGCCAATCTTACCACTCCACAGGTCTTCCAAAGCACTAGCAAATGAACCGTGATGGGAATTGTTCACTCTTTGGTGTATTCGTCCCATTTTCGGAGTTTTTTTAGTTCTTCTAAATGGGATTAAGGTTCGGTAGTTATTTTGTACGGGGTAGCCGCTGACCTTTCACATGGGCGGTTACCTATCAATGGGTGGTTATACAGGGAAATATGTTTAGTCTAATACTTAACAGAAGTGGAAAACAATTTAAATCATGTACATTTAAATCTTAAAAGAATGTAGACCTTATTGTACCTTCACTCAATAGACCTATTCTCTTGTCTTGTCTTTTTTCTTTAGTTAAAAATTTCTATAATTACAAGTAACCACAAAATTGTCAAATTTTCTACCACCTTTTCTACTATACCACCTTACTGACTTTACCAACTACAATTATTATCCTCCCTGGCTACTCTTACTAGTAGAAGATTACCTAAAACCCCTTTCTGCATGGTTTTATATAATTCCTAACCATTCCTTTTTACCATTTCTTACATTATCTTTAATTGGTTTTTTTCACACTTTTACAGATGCCTTTCACAACTGTTTTTTCTTTTCATTAATTTTCATCAACAAGTACCTTTCCATACTCTTTGTACATTCAATCATTTTTGTTTTATTCAGTTTGGTTGAAATCTGGTGGAGTTACCACTACTTTTGTAATTTGTTTATTCTATCACGCTTCTCGATTGTGTCCCACATCGCCATCAAGTATGTTAATGGTGCCAAGGTACCCACTACTTCGAATGATGCTAAGTGATCTTCAAAGTAGGTGGTACTCCAAAGGAGTGCCCAATGGCTCAATGTTAGAAACGGCTCAACAATAGATTTACTACATATGATAAGAAAGTTGTGCAATATGACCTCCAATCTTACTATTCAAAAGCCCATAAATCCTCCTCAGTTGATTTCTTTCCCTAACCTTACTCATCTGTTTTGCAATTTCTTTCCTTTGCCTTTTTACCTTGTTATCTGCTACTCTCTTTGCATTGTCCAGAACCCGTTGAGCTTGTTCAAGCTCCTTCTCAACACATGCTTGCTCCTTGTCATGAACTATCTCTCTTGCTTGGTGAGCATAAAGGACTCTTCTCTTTGGGATTCAGCGCCATCTTCTTTTCTGTCTTGCAGCTCATACAAGTTCTGCTGCTTTCATGCTTTCAAGGTCCTGGAGTACCAGTGTGCTACTTTGTGCTATGGCTAAACTTTCCTTTAGATATCACTGCAGACTGAGACTTGAGGATAGTGAAAGCTCCTACAGGTTGGACTCTAAGAAGTTAGCATATCTCTTGAGAGACCGAAGTGTCATTGGTATTCCTGGTAGATTGCTGAAGTACAGTCTTGGGGAGGGTATAGTAGGTGTCAATGGAGGAGATAGGTATTGGAGTTTGTCCAAAACTATTTCTGGGTTGAAAGGAACCAGTCCTGTTTTCTTGAATGCAGATTTGATAGTTGTTGCTTTAAAGGTTTGGTTACAGATTGAATTAATAGCGGTAAAGAACTCGATCTTATCGAACTCGGAAAATCTAGTTCTTGTTACCTTATCTAAAGCCTCAGAGTGATAATGTTTATATTGCTAGAAAACCACCACATCTAATGGCTGAAGGAGATGAGAGGTGGGAGGTGGAAGACAGAAAAGAACAATCTTGTATTTATTACAGAATGTAATGAATTCATATGTACAGTGGAAATCATGGCTATCTAGAAGCAGTATTCGCCATGCTCCACCCTGACGGTATCCTGAAAAATACTCAAAATAATGAAGCCAATTCAATGCAGACTTATCATTTAAATATCCAGTATTACTAATACCAACAAGAAAGGTATCTGGAATTTTGGTCTTTGTATACCAGTCCTTCAAGTGCAATACACTGGGTACAATAACTATTGGCAGTAGTACTGTACTATCACCACTAATGGTCTCAATAACAGTAACCAATTCACAGTTACTAGAGCTTGCTAATGTCAAAAGACACTTTGGCTCATGCATTACTACCCACTGGTCTCTCCCAATACTGATTCAAAACCCAGTCTCATCAAAGTTGTATAAATCACAACTGTGAATCCCCTTCTCCTCTCTTATAGACTGGAATCACTGAAACTAGTCAAGCACATCATCAGGACACTAAGCTCATTTCTGGTCAATATCTAGAGTTTTCTGTTTCCTCACATGATATTGAGGATGCCACTGCAGTAATTGGTGAGTCCTGGTTTGGCTGATACATGGAGGTTTTTTATCAGGATTCAAGTAGGTGGAAATCAAAAGGGCATTCGCATACGATATAATGTAACAAAATTGTGGAGCAATACCAAGTACATCTAGTCAACTAAGATATTGGCAAAGCGCTAGTTCTTGATTAGCGCTCAATTTTTGATTGGTTGCTTCTCTTTCCAGCCGTGATATATGGCCTTTCCAGCGAGCTCGTAAATGTTGTTCGAGTAGGTTGTTCTCATGTGCAATTGCTGCAAAATTGGACTTCACTATCTCATCCATATCAGCAATCACTTGCTGAATCCTCCCCTCTATGTCATCATATGTTTCGTTTTATATGATAGTGTTGGGGTTGTATGGTTCACAAAATCTGGTAATGGATGGTTATGAATGATGACATCTATTATTGAGCTGTTTCTATCGTTGAGCTGTTGGGCACTCCTTTAGAGTGCTACCCACTTTGAAGGTCGCTTAGCATTATTCGAAGTGGTAGGTACCTTGGCACGGTTAAGGTCCAGTTTATCCCCATTTCTATTTCTCTCAGCAGAGGACTCAAAGTCAGGTTCTCTTTTTTCTTTGGGGTTATTCCTCCTTCTATTCCAAAGATGGGTATCCTGGACTACTTAGTGTGAGGTTCAGTTGTTCCCCTTCTTACAGTATCATACCCAATACGGTACAGCCCTATCTAATAAGTTCTCGTACGGTTGCCGGGAACAGCACTACTACAACGAACAGTAAAGTTGACCATAAAAAAAAAAAGATATGAACTCAATTAAAAAATACATGATAGTAGAAATAGAAAATATCAATTTAATAATGCTACCATTTTGTATGACCTCCATTTGCATCTAGTAGAGCCTGAAGTCTCTCAGGCATCCTCTCAATCCACTTATTCAAGGTCTCCTTGGGAATCAGATCCCACTCTTCTTTTTCTGCATGAAATAATTCAGCAGCACTATGGGCCCTTCTTTGCTCCTTGGAGAATCGCTTTTTGAGGGCTCTTTTGAGAAGTGCCCAGGCATTCTCAATTGGGTTGAGATCTGGTGAGTTGGGAGGCCAAGGCAATCTTTTATATCCACATTCCTCCTGCAATTTCTTGTTTTCCAACCCCGCATGCCATGATGCATTATCAGCAGCCATATAGATGGTTTCTGGAGCTCTGTTTATGACTTCTATGAAAGGGATAAGATATGGCTAGTGTATCTCAGTTGCATATTGGTGTGCATTGAGGCCAAGTCTATCACCTTTGCTAGTCCTCTCCTCCTCAGTCCTTTTCCTCACCAGAATTAACTCTGTCTTCGCTCCATGCATAATTGCAGCATAGACCCCAATGTTGGTGTATCCTGACTTAAAGCTGGGCTTTAAGTTTTTTTCTTCCAGCTCTTCACCTGGTCTAAGTCTGACCTTTCTTCCCACTGGATTTGGGTCATATTCAATGGTAGGTTCATTAACAAAAACCACCCACTTCCAAGCTCTTGTCCAGTTCCTTCTCATCCTTGCAAACCCCTTTCTCTTCTCCTTCTGTCCTTTCCTCCAAAATTGCTTTTTTCTAGGTATTTTGAGCTTAAAACAAGCTTCTCTAGAGATCTTGTTTATAGTATCTTTCCCAAGACCAACATTAGCCTTCTGGGTAATATCCCTTAGTGCTAAATGAGGCTCAGAATCAATAATATCAAGAACTACCTTCCTTTTGACATTGGTAATTTTGGTGGGTCTGCCAGCTCTGGGAGCATCATGGGTGTTGCCATCATGAATTTTGGCTCTTTGGATCACTGATGAAACAGTTGATTTGGGGAGGTTCATCAACTTAGAAATTTTATCATACCCCATATCAGTATGTTTATATAGGGCATAAATTTCTCGGTTTCTGTCTTCGCGTACTCTTCAGGTATGTAGTGGGGCCATGCTTGTGCTGGGATGTTCGGGTGACGTGGCAAAAAAGCCGTTGCTATGGACTGTACGAGAACTTAATAGACAGG
Organism: Tuber brumale; assembly: GCA_014065205.1. Lineage (NCBI taxonomy): Eukaryota > Fungi > Ascomycota > Pezizomycetes > Pezizales > Tuberaceae > Tuber > Tuber brumale. The sequence continues at coordinate 23,483 of JACCEG010000757.1, read as the reverse complement.
GCTGTACATGAGAGAGTGCGCTGTAACCGATGCAAAGGTGGCACACCTGGCACTAATGGGGAGGGTATTGAGGTGCAGATTCATATTTTTCAACTCCTATGGGGGCCTTTAAATCTTCGGTTTATAAGTTATTGTTATTCTCAAAAACTTTGGCAGCAACTTCTGGATGAATTGCGGTGGTCGGGACAATACCGGCATGCTATGGTACAATAAGCGATATCACGTGATCACCAAGACATTTACTTAGTCACTTACTATTCTAAAAATAAGTATAATAACTCCTGCTAATTATCAAGACTAGACATTTTCTAGTATGATAGTTTGATATCCCGGGCATATTATATGTTTCGGAAATGGTTTTGCACTGCTAGCCACCTAAGCTGGTGTGCTTGGCAATGGCTCTATCCTCCTTGAAGGTAGAATTAACCCATTCTATCGGCTAAGCTGCTATAGATGTTCCTCCACTACCGTATGAATCCCTTAAATCCACCATCTCCCATCGGCCTCAGATTCTCCCAATCAGAAACAAAACATTCTGAGAAGGAATAGTGTTACCCAGACAGAATATAACTCAAGGAGCCTGAGCCTGCTGGATCTCATTAACTGGTATTCATTATTTAGCTAACCTATTCTGCTAAGCTTGCTGTGGCTTAGACAGTAATTTCTGTTGAGATCTCTAATGATGGGTTTAAAGGATTCTTACGGTATTACTGGTAGGTGTTCAATCATTCATTCGAATAGATTGAGCAGACCAACTAAATAAAAAAAAGCCTCGGCAGGCGAAAAAACCGAGGCGACCACCAGACCCCTCCCCCCCGCAACTCTTCTTATCATTTACAGTAGTAGATACAAAGACTATGTCAAGTAGCTGTGCAGCAGGAGAAGCGAGGGGCAGCTGCCAGGATATCCAGAGACCAAGAGTGTCATCAGAGTAGGAGGAGATGCTCATCCAGTCCTAGCGCAAAAAGCGCAAAAGGCCCCCCTACAAGTCTGGCTCTTCACAATATACCGTAAGAACCCGAATATTTGGACTATTTCCCACGTAGTCCAAATTTTCCTCCTCCGATAAAAGGTGAAAAATATACCAAAAGACCTGCTCTCCAAGAGAAATAAAAAATAAAAAACACCAGACCTTACCAGGAGGGACAGCTCGAATGTCCTAGCACATGGTCCAGTAATTCGAGTGCTTACGGTACAGCACTCGAGGATAGGTTGTTTAATGGTGAATCAGCTTAGCAATTAATGCAGCTATCTTAGGAATAGTGACAATGCCAAGCTGTGGGTATGTAAGTAAAATACACGAAGTATCAGTGGGATAATAGCCCTCAGTCACTTGTATACAGCCAAGCATATAATAGATGTACTTTATATACGAGACTCAAGGGGTCAAATACCACTCGTGCATCGAACTTCTCATATCATACCTTTCATATCATACCTGTAATATCATGCCGTTTGCAAAAAGGACTGCTATAGCATACCACCAAAATTTTGAAGCCCTTGCAAATTTCACCCTCTACACAATACTATCGCAATTGATTTCAAAAAAAAGAAGGGCCTGACATGAATCTTTTCCTTTTTTTTATTTTTTATCATGTATTCATTGTTTAAGGTATAAGAACTTGCATGCAGCGCTAGCTATGGCGTAAATAAAACCTCAATCTCAAAACACGCAAGTACAAAAAAAAGAATCCGCACTAAGTTGTAAAATCCTCCAAGACGTGTCCAATAGCCGACACAAAATCTCATAGAACTAAAGCAAGCAAGTACAAACATCGTAACAAAAAATAAAACCAAGCAAGAAATGAAAAGAACTTCCCGAATGGAGGAGGTCCAACGGTGGGCATCCCAGCTTAACGCTTGAAGCCATGGATCGAAAGCTCCAGGTGGGAGGATAGGACAGTGACGGGAGGTCCCAGCATGTGGGTGGCATGCCAGGGGGGAAGTCGGTGGCGGTAACATTAAGGTATCCAGCCAAAGAGTGGAGGCCTAATGTGTCGGACCATAGTGAGCTGTCCCTGCTGATGTCCATGAGCCTTAGGCGGTGGCACTCACATGACTCCTTGCGGGACTCGCAGTATAGGATGGCATGAGGGAAGTCCTCCTCCTCCTCCTCACAGTAAGGACAGAGGGGGGAGGGGTCGTCTGTGAACCAGGAGGGGTGGACAGTGAAGTAGCTTTTGTCTAAGCACATCTGGTGGATCCTGCCGACCATGAACCTCGCAAGGCCCATGAATGGGTGGGGTGAGAGGGTCGCGGTGTAGGAGTAACCAGATGGGGGGGAAAACTGGGTAGCCCAATTCTTGGCCAGTGCAGATTTTACACATGCCTTGATTGACTGATATGAGGGGACCACATCTTTCACGGAGAGCTGGTCTGGTGGAAGGAGGGCGAGCGAGGCCACTGGGACAGGACTGGAAGTGTTGATAACGGTCAGAGTGCGATGCCCGATCGCATCTAGGGGCAGGTGCTTTCTTATAGGGGGAGAGGAGGGGTGGGTATTCTAAAGAAGATGGGTGTAGACTGACGTCAGGCCTCTGGTAAAGTGACGGGGGTCCTCCAAGGCCCAGAAGGAGTAGGAGGTAGGAAAGGAAGGGTTGAGTCACGCAGTTGCCCGGTTGGCCTCTGGAGGGAGGCACACAAGTCGGACAGTAGCCAGTCTCTGCCGGTGGAGGATCAACGGTAGGAGGAGGGGGAGAGCCGATTCACACGCCGAAATCTCAACCAGGGTTGAAGAAAAGCAGTTTGTTACCTACCTCTAAACAGCTTTCCAAAAGACAGACATCCTATCCAAGAGGGTAAGGCTTGGTGAAGAAAGGTCCACTCCCTAGAGGAGGATCGGAGAGATGAGGGAAGAGGCCAATGGGTGGCAGAGGAAGGGGGGAAGGCCTATGCCGGGCCTAGAGAGTCTCTGAATTGTCACGAAGGCGCCTTGGGCCAGAGCGAGTCTCCTCATAAAGTGTGAGCTGGTGCCTTTAGAGCACAAAGTCGTCGCGGGCTCGAACCAGTAGCCAAGCCAGCAGATTAGTTTAGAGGAGTGAAAGAGGAGGCCTTCCAACAAGACCGGGATCAGGGCAGGTGGGACGTTTTCTGCTGGAGTCATCCAGTGCATGAGTTCTGTCTTCGGGATCAAGAAGGACATCCCCAGTCTCCCAGCCTTCACCTAGAGGGTTTTGATGATGCCATGGAGTCTCTGGACATTTCTCTGGTGGGAAACGGAGGCAACCGTGACTGCAAAGTCATCCACATAGGAAAGGATGAGGCCCTGAGAGACCGGGAAGTGGAGGGTCGAGATATAGATGACAAACAGGAGCGGCGAAATTGGAGAGCTCTGTAGGGTACCAACCGAAACAGGGGAAAAGATCTGAAGAGCCCCCTAGAAGACCAGAGAGCAAGTACACCTTGTGGAGGAAGGACCATATCCATGAGACTATGTATGGGTTGATTGCCTTAGTGGCAAGCCTGTCACAAAGTGAGAGGGCCGAGACATTGTCGAAGCCACCTTTGATATCGAAGAAGAGGATTGAGACCTTGAGCTTGGGGTGCATGAAGAGCTGAACCTCATGGGACAGAGTAGCTGCGACATCAAAGATGCTCAAACCTGGGAGGGATCTAGTTTGGTGGGGGGACAGGAGGTCCAGGAAACGGGTGAGTGTAGGGAGACGGGTCGCCATAATCTGTTCGAGAATCTTAGAGACAGTGTCCAAAAGGACGATAATGCGGAACGAGGCTGGTATGTCATAGGAGGGCTTCCCTGGCTCATCCAAAACAATGCCGTTGGCTTTCTTCAGGGAAGGGGGTGGGTGTCCTTATAAAGCAAGCGGGCCAAGGAGAGATGTGAGGATATTGGGGTTTATAGAATTTACCGTCTTCCAAATCGAGTATGGTATCTGGTCCGGCCTAGAGGCAGAGGATGACAAAGAGTTTCTGAGGGCTGCAGTTATCTCCTCCGCCAATAGCGCGGGAATATTTTTGAACTCGCATAGGATGGCTGGGAGTCTCGAGGATTGATTCTGAGGAAAGAAGTGTGAGAGGAGCACTTCATTGATTGCTGTGGGGTTGTCAGCCCCAGGTATCTGGGGGAACCTGTCTGGAGGTTGGCCAATAGCATAGCACTTTGCAGTCTAGAGTATTTGGGGAGTAGCTGTTTTCAGTAAATTATTCCAGTATTTGTTTTTGGCCTTCTTTATGGCCTTAAAGTATAGAAGCCGTGCCTCCTTGCACTGTTGCTTTGATAAGGGGAGAGGATCCCGCCATGCTGCAAGGACTGTGAAGTGGAAAGCTGATCCTTGCGCCGTAAGGTTAGTGGACTACCATGGTTTGGACCTATTGGAGGGCCTCTTAGCCGGCATGTGAAGCCTAAACACTGCTCTCAACCAGCCCAGGGCCATGTTGAACCAGGTGGAGAATGCATGGGACATCGGGAGAGGGAGAGGGGGGTCGATTCTCATGGTCTTAATCTTGTCCTCAAGAGAGAGCTAATCAGTTTTCATTTATGCGGGCCCGAAGGAGGGGGGCTAGCCACAAGCTTTGAGAGGGTCACCAGGATCGGGACGTGGTTAGATCCCGTTGGGGAGAGGGGTGTGTCCCAAGAACAAAAGTTGGGAGACAGCGGGGTATTGTCAAATGCCAAGTCTATTACCGAGGGACGTAACTCGGGATTGAAGGGGAAGTAAGTAAGGGTACCTGAGGCATTCAGGAGACAAAAGCCTTCCTGTGCGGCCCTTTCAAAGAAGGGGGTACAGGCGGCCAGGCCTGAGGTCGAGAAGAGGCAACCTGAGTCTGCCGAGGGATGGCCTATATCGAAATCACTAGCCACCAGCATGGGTGTAGTGTAGTGGGGGAAGGCAACCTCTGGCATGATAGTTCGACTGAAGGGGGAGCCATTCCATGTGCTGTAGATGTTTACAACCCAAAATTTGGTAACAAAGAAATCAAAAAACCCAACATGTGAGTAAAAGTCAACCGCCATCCAGTCCCTTGCCTCAGAACAGACTGGGAGGACCGAAAATTGCTGACTGGTGGTAAGATGAAGATAGCAGGCCACTATGGGCTTGCCACCGTTGAGGCAGGAGGTAAAAAAGCTTTAAAGCCCACGAACGACAGAGGTCTCTTTCTGTATAGGGGGGGGTCTTAAAGGGCAACAAGGGCAGGGGGGGAATCCAAAAGAGGAAAGGAATTAAAAAGGGAAAGAAACACATCCCAACTTACGAAGCCATTATATTGTAGAACAGATATCAGATCACAGGAGTCCACCTCCAGCACAGAATTCACATGGGAGGTATGACCAGCTATTACACACCTTCCGGCGTCTCAGGCTGGGGGAAAGGAGTAGGAGATTCCTGCGATGCAGGATTCAGCCAGGCACCTCCTTGGGGTTTTGGGGCTGGGATAGGGGGAGGTGTCTGGAGGGCATTGCCACACCTAGGGTAGGGTGTTTCAGGATCGAAAGAGGGTAGGAGTGGTTGTATACCAGTTGAAGGACCCTCACCAGAGTCATTCGTCGTGTCCATATCTTCTGCATTCTGCGGAATAGAGAACTCCCGACAGGGAGGAGAGGGGGGCGAGTCTCGATGGGCATTCTCGAGCAAAAGCTGGGTGTTGGCTCTTGCACACCACACACATTGGGGGGGAGGTTGAGCAGCAGTCGACCACCACTCTGACGTTCCCGCCCCAGGGGCAGGTGGGGCTCTGGCAACAGTGTGCCTGTTTTCTGTGGGAGAGGATGCAGATTGGACAGACTGGGTGGTCCACCTTGCATCTAGCCAAATGGTGTCCGTATTCCCAACAATTACCGCATTGAGTGAAGCTATTAGCCAAGTATGCTCTCGCGATCTTACATCGAGTGGAGAAAAGGTAAGCATTGCTCAACATGACAGCCTCATTCTCAGGGGCGACTGTCACTACCACTAACGTCACTTTCTTGAAGATTCTGGAATCGCAGTCCGAGTTAAGGTAGTGGGCAGAGAGGATTTGGACGTTCTTAACATTCAGGATGGTGTTGCTGAGGGACTGTAGGAGGTCTTTGTCATCTCCAAGGAGGTATGCGATCAGGAGGGAGTGTATCGCGAGTTGGACCTCATTGGGGGCAGAGCGAAAGGGGAGCCAAGAGACGTTGCCTATCAGAAAGGACTGATTCAGTCTAGCCGAGAGCGCATCATAGTAGGAGGCGTACGCAGTGGAGTGGACGAAGGGGGACAGGGCCAGAAGGGTTACGGTACCTCTTTCATTAACATGAGCCAAGAAGGATAGAGGTAAATTACAGCCGACCTCACGAAAAATCAAGGCAGCAATGTCTGGGAAAGAGGCAGCTAGGAGTTCAGACTGGGAGTGAGGGAAGGGGGAGGACCTAGGGGCGTAGAATCAACTGTCAGCCACAGTGAGGCTCCTCAGACCTTTTGAGGGGGCTGATGGTGCCGAGCCAGATGCAACCTGGGCAGCTGAGTGGGTGTTCTTAGCCTTGGTCAATTCACCTTTCTTTTTCTGTCTAGCAGAAGCGGCCTGAGTGAAGGTGGGGATGCTGGATTGGGTCGACACCTTGGGTAGGGGGTGGAACTCTGAGAGGGGGGGGTACTCTCCGTCCCTGTAGGTCTGTGCCTCCCTGGAGCAAGGGAATTTCGCTGCATATGTGGCCAGATTGCTGCATCATTTCTGGTCTTTGTTGCTGTAGCAGGGGACGTCAGTGTCACCACCCTCGGCATAGAGGGGGGACAGCTCGTCGGCTAGGGGTATTCTGGGGGCAGGTGGAGCTTTCTCCTTGCCCTTCCGGGAAGGGGCAACCCGAGCTGTATTAGAGCCTGGAGGAGCAGGTGCCTGTTGTTAGGGTGGGAGCGGTTGGTGGCTTGTTAGTTGGGGGATGGTGGTGGTCAGACGGGATGCAAGATCCCATACAGACAGTTGGAGAGTGGAGAGCGAAGCTGCTGTGGAGTCACTTTGGGGAGGGGGTACAGGAGGACGGGGTGTCTTGTCCTTGCGTGACTGGAGGTCGTGCACCATGCTGGAAAGCTGAGCCACTTCCAGCGCCAGTTCATCGATTTGACAGTAGAGGGCCCTTGAGGCTAGGAGAGAGGTGCAGAGGAGGGGGAGGATGACGGCTTCCCCGGGGGAGAGGTCATCAAGCTCACCTGAACTGATCCGCAGGAATAGCTGGGGGGACACTCCCGCCTCTGTTGATGATTTGTCGAGGAGGTTGAGGAGGAGTGGGATGTGAGGGTGGATTCCTGACACTGAGGAGTACTCAGAGAGAGGAATGGTGACTGAAGCCATGCCTGTCGTGATAGGAAGGCCCTAGCTTGAAGGTCTGTGGGAGATCGAAACTGTATGGGCACACCGGACACCAATAGTGTTGAGAATGAAGGTAGAAATGTAGGGGGGGGGAAATAGCGGAAGCGGAGCATGATAGCGGAAGTGGAGCGTGATAGCGGAAGTGGAGCGTGATAGCGGAAGTGGAGCGTGATAGCGGAAGTGGAGCGTGATAGCGGAAGTGGAGCGTGATAGTGGAAGTGGAGCGTGATAGCGGAAGTGGAGCGTGATAGTGGAAGTGGAGCGTGATAGCGGAAGTGGAGCGTGATAGTGGAAGTGGAGCGTGAGGGCATGACATGATATAGGTACCTGGTTATATATCATACTTAGTAAAAGACCAGGCTACATAACACAAAAGCCTGCTTCCTAAGCATGAGTTACATAATTAATAAGCTAATAGGGTTTTTCTGACATAATACATTTTAGCAATTCTCATTAAAATTCGACTTTGGAACTCCTACTGCTTAAATTTTGGAGACTTTAATTATGAAACTTCACCACATGACTGACTCTTCTTAATTCTCTCTGTATTTTCTATTTATTTATTTATTTTCGATGTGCTTAGTAGTTGCTAACGCTATAGAATTTAAAAATCATGAATTTCTTGAGGACCTTTTGGACTGCTCAATATCTTCCATTCTTGAGATGTTCTTTTCATTTCTAGGCAAGGAAACCCGTCTCTCCAGGACTTTGGGAGGAAGAAAGGTCAATTCAGTAGTCCCGTTACTGCTCTACATTTCTCCCCTTTCCCGAGGCTGGTGGGTTCCCCCCTTAAGATAAAAAATAAAAATAAAAGTGAGCAACGAGTCCACGACATCAGGATAATATCATACTCACCAATACTATACCCCTCTAAAATAAATAGTATGGGTAGCCACTCACCAACCCTCACTCGAGTTTTCAAGCAATTTCTATCTCAGCTTGTAGTCCGGCGTATTATCTATCGGAGTTTCTCCACCCCCCAGAGGCTAGGGACGTATTTCGACCTTGGGGTATTTCCTTGGACAACGTGACATAATAAATAGGCCTAATAAATCAATAAAGGTTAAAATTCCAGCAAGAGGCACGCTGTACCAATACTCTTAATACTGGAGAGCGACTATTTCTTCCTCGGGATCCCATGCTAATCTCCGTGTTATCTCTGAGCAGACCACCGTTGGGTCCGATACATGCCCTCTCTAACCTCCCCTTCCCCATCTCCCAACTCCTAGATGATTTTCTTCCCTCCTTGTCATATATTGTCATCCAGCTTACCACAAGTTGCTCCAAGCTGCTCCAAAGAGATATCTGTCTTACATATGATACCTGAGTTCCTAAGTACCCAAGAAACACGTTTATGCCACCAAGGAAACCAAACAAGCCTCTCCCACCACTCAGCCCGGTATACCTTTTGTCCCGCATTTCAACCCAATCTACAACAATCTCCTCCAAAGTCGTCCTATGCAGACGAGTGATTATTTATGATGATTCTTCTAAACAACTGGGCAAGGAGCGCGGCGGATAATAGCACTTTAAGTACAGTAATATAAATCAACTGCAAGTATCGCGCGCACGCGAATGGCAGTGATTTTATCCAACCTTGATGAGCACATCAAGAGAACTGTCTGCCGCATTCCTGGGACGTCCAAGGACATTCACGCACCCTTTCAGTTAGCTATAAAGCTCAGGTGCAAAAATTCCGGTATCCAATTCAAGACCGCCTACTACAAAATCCCAGCCACATTTCTACAAGTTAGCCATGTCTTTCGAGCTGTCTCCCCTTGTAAGGTCCGGTATCTTTGTCTTTTTGTCTTCCAGAGAAGCTGGATAACCCACCTTTTGTTGTATTTTCCGCCCTTGTTCCAGAGAAGGAAATTTCGGACTACCTAGCACGCGGCTCAATCATTTGATTCTACGGCATACGACCACGGGAAGAGGCTTTGTTGAGATGGAGCACCGGCAAGTTTACCGTGATGTTTTACGCGATAGGGAGCCACAGAGACCTGGGGCATCTCTTCCCCAAACGGTGTAACTACGTGTGCCATAACAGCACTTAAATCGGTTGCACAAATTTTGGGTAAATCAATTGGGCCCATCCTCCGATAGCCCTGACCGCACGCACCATGCCCCCGCCTTTCCTGAACTCCCACAAGCTTCATCAACGAACCCTACCGCACCCCGCAATCTATCCCCGAAAAGGTTCCGAGAAGCGAAAAATAGAAAATGTCTCGAATTCTCAGCGGTGGTATCCAATCTCCTAACCCAAGTGCCGGTGTCCCGATCCCCACCGGTGCCGATCATCGGTCCGAAATCCTAGCTTGGTTATCCCCGGTTGAGCCCCGCGCACGACACCGGGACATTAAAACCCGCCGGGTCGACGATTTGGGGGGCTGGCTCCTACAAACCGATGAATACCAAAAGTGGTTTGACGGCAGTCGTAAAGGTAAACCCGATAACGCGGTCCTGTTTTGCTACGGAAGTCCGGGGGTTGGCAAGACCTACATCAGGTAAGAGCATCATACCTGGGAGAAAGAACGTTGTCGCTAACAAACCGGATGCTAGTTCCCTGGTGGTAGATACGCTATGCGATCAGGCCATGGGACAGAATGCTGTCGTTGCGTGCTTCTACTTTGACTTCGCTGCGCAGAAGGAGCAAACCCCGACGAGTATACTAGGCGCCTTATTGAAACAGATTGTTGGCGGATTGAGTGAGATCCCGGAAAAAATAGCTCAGGCTTTCCGAGACCAGAAAAAGGTCATTGGCAACCGGGGGCTGGGGCTCTCTGAAATTAGTGAGATGTTGAAGGATATCTCGTCCTCACGGCGCACCTTCATATGCATTGATGCTCTGGATGAATGTGTGTCGGAGTGTCGGCTAAAGATTCTGGATTCATTAAAATACATTCTCCAGAGGTCCCCAGCCACCCGGATATTCTTAACTGGGAGGCCGCACACACGAAGAGTGGTTGAGAAACATCTTGCCGGGAAGTTAGCAATTGTATCCATAACACCCACGGAGGGCGATATGATCAGGTTCCTCCGTGTGAGACTGAGTGAGGATACAATCCCGGAAGCTATGGACAGCAGCTTGGAGGCAGATATTCTCAAGAGCATTCTTCAGACGGTTTCGGAAATGTACGTGGGAGCAAGGACAGCTAAGAGATATATATCTTACTCCATGTGCTAATAGATGTGAACTTAGGTTCCTGTTGGCCTCTCTTAACATACGGACAATCCTACAAGAAACGACTCTATACCACAGGAAACAAAAGCTCAGTGCATTGGCGAATGGCTCGGGCTTGGTGGATGCATACGGGGCAACTCTAGAACGGGTAAAGGCACAAGGGAGGATGAAGGCAAGACTCGGGATGGCCGCTCTAATGTGGATTTCCCATTCAGAGCGACCTTTGCAGGTGGATGAGATATGTCATGCTCTAGCAGTAGAGATTGGATCAGCAGATGGGAAGTCCAACAATGTGCCTTCGATCTGGACAGTGATAGGCTGTTGTCAAGGACTTGCCACGGTTGATAAGGAGGCATCGACTGTCCGTTTGATCCATTTCACCCTTCAAGAATATCTTCGCAGCCATCTTGACCCCCTCGGCAGCGCTCACTCGACAATGGCGGAAACTTGTTTGACCTATCTCAATTCCCAACAGGTCAAGAGTCTCCCCATCAATTCCCCTCCCGACCTCCGAGCTACACCCTTTCTGAGATACTCTTCCTTACACTGGGGAACTCACGCGAAAATAGAACTCTCAGATCGCATAAAGCTCTTGGCGCTCAAGCTTCTTGACCGGTACGAAAACCACGTATCTGCCAAATTACTCTTGAAAGAGATCAGCTCGGGGGCCATTATCGCGAATGCCCCTGACACCGAGAGATTTACTGCGCTACACTGCATATCGTACTTTGGTATTATTGATATTGCAATCGCCCTGACGAAGATGAAGAGATGGGATGCGAACCAAAGGGATAGTGCTGGTATGACGCCCCTCATCTGGGCTGCGAGATATGGGCATGAAGAAGTAGTAAAATTACTACTGGGGCAGAAGCATACTGAGCCCGATGAGCCGGACACGGTTTATGGACGAACAGCGCTTTCGTGGGCTGCTGGTAATGGACATGAGAGGGTTGTCAGGCTATTTCTCGGTCGGGAATTTGTCAATCCTAGCCGTTGGTGGGGCAAAGCCGCACGGGTACCAAACCTGCTATTAGGAAGGAGATACGTCAACCCCGACAGGCCAGACACGTGTCATGACCGAACACCACTCTCGTGGGCTGCCGAGAATGGACATGATGGAGTGGTGAAGCTATTGTTGGGACGGGAAGACATTAATCCCAATAGGCCTGACCAAGAGCACGGCAAAACACCACTCTCCTGGGCTTCCTGGAATGGGCACAGCGGGGTAGTAAGGCTATTGCTGGGACGGGAAGATATAAACCCCGACAGGCCAGACGAACTGGACCGAACACCAATCCTATGGGCCGCTCGGAGAGGGCACGAAGGAGTAGTGAAGCTACTACTAGAGCGGAAAGATGTCCACCCCGACAGGCCAGACGAACTAGGCCGAACACCAATCTCGAGGGCGGCCGAGAATGGCTGTGAGGGAGTGGTTAAGCTACTTCTAGGACGCAGAGGCGTGAAACCTGACAGCGCATACGGTGGCCGCACACCGCTCTGGTGGGCCGTCAAGAAAGGACACGAAGGAGTAGTTAAGGTACTGCTGGAACAAAAGGATGTAAACCCCGACAGCACGTACGGTGGCCGAACACCGCTCTGGTGGGCCGTCAATACCGGGCACGAAGGAATCGTGAGGCTATTGCTAGCACGGAGCGATGTCAACCCCGACAGGCCAGACATCAGCGGTCGAACGCCACTCTCGTGGGCCGCTGGGAATGGGCGCACGAGGATAGTGCGGCTGCTGCTCAGGCGGGGTGATGTCAGCCCCGACAAACCGGACAAACGCGGCCAGACACCCCTCTCGTGGGCGGCCGGGAATGGGCATGATGATGCAGCGGATTTGATAACAGCCCGGAAAGCCACAGCCTCCAGTGTGCCTTAAAGTTTCGGCGCATAGCACCCGCATGTCACATCACGTCTTTAAGCACGACCGTGTGACACTTTCGACTTTACAACCGTTCCCCCCCCCTCCCCCTCCCCCGATTTTCGCTCAACCTCCCAGCATGCACCGTTTTCTTAGACATTGCTTTGTTTTAGCCCTAGAAATTTCAGGTATGATATCATACATAGAAGGATCTCCATTGCATAATACCCTAAGCTACACATTTATTCCCTCACTCTTTTCTCCTTTATTTTTTTATTCTCTCTTCCGGCGTTTTGGGAATAGACAAACAGAACGAGCCTTTTTTCACCCGAGAAGCGCAGTATATATACCGGTAAAAATCTTTTTGTGGGTGATATTCCGACGTTAGATTCACTTCTGCTATGATAGGAGCGTCGTAATAGGAAGTATTGACACATCTAAAGATTATAGTTTCAGATTAGAGATAAAACAAACGAACAAAAGTTTCAAAACTAGTCGGCACCCGTAATTATTATTACTTGCCCCCCCCCCCCACGAGTGATCAATACCGCTTTCAACAAAAAACTACACAAGTGACCCAGAAATACGACCCCAATTTCCCATCCCCCACCTCTAGAAAAAATGAAGCACCAAAGTTAACGAAGCAAAATCGAGTAAATGCCACATATATATATTAATATAACCCTCTATATCAAGCCGCCCAGGCCAGATACTCCTCCCGAGTGACCGCACATGACCAATCCCCCCTCACCTCCCCCAGCCGCCCACCTTATTAAACCAGCACCAAACTCACTACTTCCCAAGAAAACACAAAAAAAAAAACCGGATACACGCTGCAGCAACCACTCTCCTCCTCCATAAACCCCCCCCAACCGGTATCATATTTACTCACAAACTTTACGCTACCCTTACCCTTTCACACAAAAAAAAGTTCGGGCAGAAAAAGGTTGCTCCTGCTTCCCCCGCCCCGCCCCCCCCCCAAGTTTGTGGCATGAATTTCACTAGTCTGTCCCCGTCTCGCTATCTATCCCGCGGGTGGGTTTTTGGTGGGTGGGATTCAATAAAATACCGGGAAAGCGAAACGTCAGTTGAATGATGTGAGAGAGAGAGAAAGAAAGAAGAGAGAAAGTGCCGAAGACACCGAGTGAGCGCCTGTGAAAAAAACGAAAAAAACAAACAAACTAGTATCATATACGGTAGGTATATACATACAGTATCATAGGTAAATAATAAATAATGTATATTATTATATATACCATACTCACTACTCGGCATATTTACCGGGTTTTTGAAGGTTGTATCATATCAAATGGTATCATACGAGTACCGTAGATCTTTTACCAAGTAAATCATAATTTTGGTCAATTATTGATGAAAATTGATGAAACTAGGCCCGTTACTTAAAACAGAAATGTTAATCCCTATGCTAAGGGAAAAGAGAAAGCTTATTTGTTCCAGTCGCCTATAACGTCCACCGATTCCAAAGCACCGGGGAGGTAAGCATGATAGGAAGAAAAGAAAAGAAAAGAAAAAAGAAAAAAAACTAGGTCTGGTATTTACAATTCCGAGGTTTTCGAGTTTGTTCACCAGTTCTCCTTTTGCAATACAATGATCACACAATAATATTATTATTATAATATTATAATATTACAATTCATAATAATATAAGACCTCAAAAATGTAAACATTAGACATACCGGCAATTTTTCATGCCAAGCCTAACATACACCCCTGTTTCATTAGACCTGGTGGACGTTAACTTTTAGGCGGCCAGAACCATAGATACCCACAATAGCCAACTACACTACACTACAAAGCACCACACTACCACGTAGTACTGCGCTTCTCCGAATATTACTTTTTACTACCGTGCATTACCTTACCGTTCTCTCCGTTCCCGCACTGGACAATGGGTTGAGCGAAATCGGGAAGGGAAAGGAAAGAAAGAGAAGGATGGTATATAAGATCCCCCCTTCCACCCCAAAGCAATGATTTCCCATCAGCCCAGTTGAAATAGACACAGTATCGTAGGACCTCCCTCCCCGCGCTCCCACTACTACAATGATAAATGGAGAGTGTGTGAAAATAGTAGGAGATGATGAGACATGCAAAAGAAAAGTATCAACTACAGTACTCCACCCATGATGAATAAACAAGGAAAGGAAACGTAGTTAAAGACTTATAGTGAATAGGCCCTTCCCCCTACCAATAGATGCTAGATTCCACTTTTCTTCACGCCTCACCAAACAATGAACACCAAGAAAAGTAAAATAAAATCACACACCCTCCTCTCTCGTATCCATCCGTTTCATGTGATACCGGGCAGGAAAAAAATATTATTAATTCCGTCTGCCAATTCGCCAACCTGTCCAGCAATCCATTCCGAAGTTATCGCGGGTAACGTAAGCTTCAATGCAAACCGACAAAAAGAGCCATTCGGCGCGAGAACAACCAAGTCCTCACGGAAAATATCCGCTGCATTTCAAACTTTATACAGGCCAACAAGAGAGACAGAGGTTGTTTGCTTGTTTGTTTGTTGATGGAAAGGGGGGGGAGATGGAAGGAAAACCCCAAGCTCCTGTGAAGAAACGAAGAAGAAAGGAAAAAAGGACGCCACCAGGAGAAAAGAAAAAAGTTAGACAAAGCGGGTTCGAGCTCAAGCGGCTTGGTGATACTTCAGCTGCCCAATGACAAGACGTTTAGGAGAGCTGTTGTAGTTGTTGTTGGCGAGGTGTTGGTGAGGTCACTTGACAAGGTTGAAGGGAGTCGTAAAACATGTGAGAGAGAGTGAAGTGCTTGTCATTAAAAAAACCAAACGCCCGAGCTGCTAAGAATAAAATTGATCGTGAAGAAAAGACACTATCCCCCTTAACGAGCTCCTACTTCGTTTGCTGGATTTGGTGTTGGCACGCCGGTTGATGGAGTCGCGGCGGCGGGTGTATTATCGAGAAGGCCAGCCTCCAGGTTAGACGGCGTTGGTGGAGCGGCGGTACCATTCCTCCTACCAAACGACAAAGAAACACCCCGCAGTGGGTTGCGCATCCAACGACTACCACCCGCAGACCGCCCATCCTCTGACCCACGCTGGGCAGCGACTGAAGAACCATCCCTCGGACGATCCGAAGCACTGCCGGCATAATAAGGTGATATTATACGGCGCGGCGAGAAGAGCATACGTCGTGGCACAAGGTAAACATTGGCAGGCGGAGTCGGGGTTCCATTAGCACTGCGTCGATGCCGATGAGACCTAGATTGATCATCCGGAACATTTTCCCCCTCAGGTCTCGGTTTTGGCACATAATAGTCAGCCTTGCACAGCGGACAGCAAGCCTTCCTACTGGTAAGCCATGGATCGAGGCATCCCGCATGAAAAGCGTGTCCGCACGTTAAGCCACGGATATCATCGTCATCCTCGATAGTGTCCAGACAAATTGCGCAAGAGTCCCCAACAGAATTAAGTAGTTCGTCAGGGACTGCGGTTTGAACATGATCATGCTCATCCTCTTCATCTTCGTCATCCTCACACTTTCTCACCTCCGGCTCCGAGATATCGGACAGATGTTTTCTCGCAATCTCGGGTGCTTCCAATTTGTCAGCGAAAAGGGTTGGGGCGGGAGTGGGCGAGGTTTCCTTATCAACAGCAGGAGGAAGAGTGAGTTCCTTGGCGAGGGCATCCGGAGACCCATTATTGGCATCGGCAGAAGTTGCAGCTTCTACATCCATTAAACTTGCAGGTCTGCTGTTTGGAGCAGTTTTAATTCCTCCTTCAGTCGGTAATCCCATACGTTCCCTGTGCGCCCTCCATGATTTGTACTTTGTAGTTGGGAACCTTTCGTTGACCTCATCCATAGTCATAAGCTTCTTCTCCCTTCGCCGACGATGTGGGCGCGGCATGGTTTGGAGGTCGACAGGTCCCTCCTCGCCGTTCGCCCGACGTCGCTGTCGAGCATTGTAACGAAAACAATACTTGACACCAACAATAATCCTGACGGTAAATACAATTCGCTGGTCAGTCGCGGTGACACGCTACACACTGCTATGCGGAGAGAATTCGCAGCATAGTAAAAAATGATAAACGAAAATGCATACCACAAATTTGTGAAAACAACCCCGAATCCCAACGCAACAAAAAACAACAAGGGAGAACTTGTAGGACCGCTACTGCCACCGCTATTCCCAGCCTGTGTGGGAGAAGGCGTTGGTATGCCGGGTAGTGAGGAGGACATGACGGTTGTGGTTGTGTTGCGCGGTGACAACGTTCACTACAAGCGACGCTCTGAAATGCCTAGGCTCAAGAGAGGTTCGAACAAAAGGCAATATTCCCATATACGGTCACGACCTCGAGCTGGCAAGCAACAGGAGAGGAGGAAATGGAAGATAACCCTCAACAAAGTAAGAAGTGGTAGAAGGAAAAATTGAGCGGTAGGATAGAAAGGACGGATGAGGTTAATATGGGGGAGAGGGAACAAGGAAGCAGGGAGGGAGGGAGGGAGGGATGGGCGAAGTTGATGATTGAGAAGTGACGATGAATAATTCGATAATTATTTCGCCCTAGTGTTGGTGATCCTCGAGACCACTTGTAAGATTATCGGGTCGGTCGGGTAGTGGAGGAGGAGGCTGTGAGTGGAGGTGGGGAGATGGAGGGAGAGGTAAGAAGGAGCGCGAAGTGAGAACAAGAAGGGAAAGTCGGAAGGTGGTGAAAGGTGCCAGGTTCGAATGAAGAAAGGTTCCGCCCCAGCCGCTGTGGTCGTTGTAAAAGAAGCTCAACCCTCTTGTGAATAACAATGACTAGACTACCCAATCCAGACGGCTAAAAAGCGTAAAGAAAATGAGAGAAATTCAATAAATCTTTCCCTCTATATCTTCTCCACTTTGTTCGTTTATGGGATTCCAAATCCCGATCACGGGAGCACCACCGCGCGAATACTATTTTTCACTCTTGTTCGTTTTCGCTCTGTTTCCCCCTTTCGTAGCTTGTCCCTCCCCTTGCAAACACAAACAACACACGCACAAATGGCCTCACGACTCCCAAGATGCAAGCAATCCTTGGTGAGGAGGGCGAGAATCGAAGGAGAAGGAGAAGGAGAAGAACGGAACGGGGGAAAAGCGGAGGGAAGGGAAGGAAATAGGGGGGAAGAGATCAATGGACAAGGACAAGAAAAGCGTAAATACGATCGGCTCGAGTGAGAGAAGAAAAAGAAAAAAGAAAAAGAAAGAAAGAAAGGGCAAGAGGGAGAGAGAGTCGGTTCGGTTTTACACACAAATGGCTTGAGGAGGGTCATTCCTTCTGGCGACGGGGGAGGAAGCAAAGAAGGAGACAAGACCTCGACCCATAACAATAAACGCTTCAGTACGGGTGCTGTAGACAATTTGACACTTTCCACAAATCAAGTAAAAACGTATGGACATATCTGTCGCCGCCCCCAAAAAAGTAAGACTGCTGCGAAGGCACCCTTTTCCCCCATCCTTACATGTTTTATCATATCATACTCTCGACCTTCCATATGACAAGTACTTGGTTACTCGAGTAGGGTACCGGTACCGGTACTCGTACTCGTACTAGTACATACAAGAGGGAAGGAAGGGGGAGGGAGGGAGGGAGGGAGGGAGGGAGGGAGGAAGCGAGGCTTCACTGACAAAACCTCACGAGAGTACTAGTACAGATACCAGGACTCGCTCAGCAAGAAACTCCCAAGCCGGACAGAATGCCACGGTCATCCATCATCAATCACCTTCATTAATTTTTATCAATAATTGATCATTGATCGGCCAACATCCCGAAAAGACGAGAGACACACATTCCACGGTAAGATGGATAGTCTATGGATGGAGGCAAACAAGAGGAGGAAAAACATGGTTGACAGACAGAGAGGGCCGCAGAGTAAAATGCTTGCTGACCAAAGAGAGGCCATCATCCCCCCAGACCCTCCAAGCCAACAATTAGACTAACCTAACCAACCTTGCGAGCGAGCTCTAAAATAAGTTACTCGGGCAACGGGGTTGACAACCACCACCACCACCCAACAGGGAAGACGGATTACAGTAGACTACTGAGTACGAGTACCGGTATCATGCCCAATGAGATCTTACAAACCACATCGATAGGGTCAGCTGCGGGTAAGGGGTGGGGTCCTCTCGCAACGTGAAAAACATTGAGAAGCGAGCGACTGGGTTATGGTGCCGGCAGAGACAGCTGCAACCCTTTCAAACATTTCAACCTTCTTTCCCTGCTTGCTCGCTTGATTGTTCTCTCTCTCTCTCTCCCTCTCTCTTTCTTTGCTCGGACTACTCGTACCGTGTAGGTGGGGGGCACTGGTATTGTACTTGTAGAATCCCCTTTAGCCCGCCTCATCCGCCCATATACAATACACAAGTATTGCCATTTAAACTACCTCTCGTCCTCGAGAGGTGGGATCTTCTCTCGCATCACTTGGTGCGATAAGGGTACCGGTATCATACCCCCCCCCCCCACCAGGACAATGATGGATAAGAATACACACCTCTCATTCAATCCCTGATCACTCATCGGCCATTTTCGCACACCTCGCCCCCACCCGTGCAACGAGCCACAGTCTGCCAACTTATTCTAAACACGACACTGTACTCGTACCTCTGTAAATACGACAAGCATCCACCGACTAGCACACTGAGTCGCCACACACACACAAACACACTGAGCCAGGCCTAGAAAGACAGCAGGTAGGAAGGGGAATGAGAGAGAGGAGGAGGGGTGGAGAGATGGAACCAGATTGTTGGCTGGGAACTTCCGGCGCAAGCATCGAAGATCAACGAAACGTGGGATGATGATATATATAACAAAAAAAAAAAGAAAAAGCGGAGCTACCCACTCAGCACCCGAACGCCAATGGGCGAGACATTAAAAAAGAAAAGAAGGTCATGGCACATAAAGTGTTTTCACTTGTTCACTGGCACTGTTTAAACAGCAGTCGTGAAGTGTACCGTATGCTCTACCACGTTCAAGCGTGGCAATAGCACAGGAATACTCATAATGTCTAAGCCTTTTTTCAAAAAAGGATACTGTAGCTATCGCATGCCACCAAAATTTGGCCTCCCTTTTTTCCCCAGATATGGATGGACAGTTATGCGATGTAGTACTGTAGTTCTCTTTCCGAAAACGCTTTTCGATACCACGAGAGCACAGAAACCGGCGCGGGATGATTGATTGATGGATTATGATCTTGTACCGGTGGATGTATGATATAATAAATATCATACCGACTATCCGTGCTGGTGCGCATCACGAGCCCTAAATTACTGTACCAACTGGAAGAGAGAGAGGGAGAGAGATAAGCTGGGAAAAAGAAAAAAAAAAGGAGAAAGGGACCGCATCTGGGACAACCCTATCCATGTCTCCCCCCGCCATATTATCATACACACATTCGTGACATTCCAAAAAAATCGCCCCCCCGCAAAAAGACAAAACCTTACGCAAGCCCTGCGAACAATCTTTCCCCCCCCCCCTGTACTGGTGCAAGTACCGGTATGGTACTCGAGTAATTGTAAAGTACCCGTACCCGTACCATTACCCACCCCCAATCCCACGGCACAGCTATGGTGTACTACTCACACACATCTGTTAACCATAAAACTAAATTATGACACTGTGCAACATTGTCGGACGCGATATGGTGTGGTGATGCGGTAAGTAACGATACAGGCACAGACCCTGAGAAACGAAATATACTCGAGTACGATGCTTGTACCCTAGAATTTCAGCTAGTACCGGTATTTGAACCTTCCTCATACTTACGTTGTGAATTCCCCCTTTATCATAGATATGATATCAATCAGTGCGCTGTGCGAGTACAAGTGAAATAACTGTAACAAACTCATGGTAACCCTGCTGGTACTGTACGAGTACTAGTACTTGACCACCCCCTCTCGTACCGATAACACCAGAGGCAGCGCACAAGTTACGTTTGGAACAGGGCGGAGAAAAAAGCCCCGGCGGGGGGAAACCCTCCCCCCTCCTCCTCCTTCCACACGGTTCACAACCTTGCTGCTTGCCAAGTTCACTCCCTCCCGGGATGAAGCTATTAATAATACTCACGTCGTACTAAATACAACGTGCGAGGTTGGATTTGGTAATCTATCATACCAGTATTGTGCCAAGACCTTTTTTCCTTTGGGAGTTCCAACATCAACAACGCCCGTCCCGATAATTTTAAGCCGCAGCTCATCCACCACCCACACACACAACCACCATATATCCTGACACTCTACCTCTGGTCTCGATAATCAACAAATTCACGATGGCGGACCAACCTGAACCGGTAGTTTTCTTGGATGTGGCTCTAGGCGGTAATGTCCCCCTCTCTCCGCCCTGCCTTTGCCTGCTTTCGCAAGTGAGTACGAGTACGAATGGCTAAATGGTACTGATGATGATGGGATGAATAATAAAGGCGAACCCCTCGGCCGCATTAAAATCCAACTATTCTCGAAAATAGTACCCAAAACCGCCGAGAACTTCCGTGTCTTTTGCACCGGCGAGACAAAGGGCCGTGGAGGTCGGCCGTTGGGGTATAAAGGGTGTAAATTCCATCGCGTGGTGAGTTATGATTGCTTTGTCCCTTTTTTTGTTTTTTTTTGTTTCACTTATTCTTCTTCACACAGCTGACTGCTAATTGCTACTTGGTACGTGTGTCCAGATCAAGGACTTTATGTGAGTCCTGCCCACCTCCCACAATAGTGAAAAGGGTGGTAAGTAAGAGTGGGATTAACGAAGGAATAGGGTCCAAGGAGGCGACTTCCTAAACAACGACGGCTCCGGCGCCCTATGTATCTACTCCTCCGACAGCTTCCCCGACGAAGGCTTCACTATAAAACATGATGCGCCGGGAATAGTCTCTATGGCAAAGTACCCTTCACCACCCCCCACTCCCCTCCCCTGCCGCTGGCTAAATCAAACGCAGCTCCGGTCCAAACACGAATGGATGCCAATTCTTCATAACCTCGAAAGTAGCCCCGTTCCTGGACGGGAAGTACGTCGCCTTCGGAAAGGTGGTTGACGGCATGGACGTTGTTCGCAAGGTCGAGAATGTTAGGGTCATCTTGGACCGACCGACAACGGATGTGATTATTAGCCAGTGTGGGGAGATGTGACTTGATTTGATGTGCGAAGTCGAAGGGATAACTGTGATACCATGATACCATGGTTAATAGTAATGATGGTGATGATGATGATGATGATTCCGGCACAAATGAGGGCGCGGGCGAATGAATGAGTGAATAAAATTAACAAGGGTGGGTACCGTATTTCCCCACCGGCACATGGCCGAACCGAGGGGGAAAAAGTGCGTTTTGCCGTCATAAATAGAGCTGCCGGTATGATATCCCCATACCGGTACCAGTACCCGGTACGCACTCCCACCGTGATATAAATAAGGCTATCATAACTACCATACCATAACCACCAATCCCAATTATCACCAACCAAAGAAAAAAACAAAAAAACAAGGCTCGCCGGCCGTAATACTCGTACTGTACATACCACACACAACCATATGGCGCCCAGAAGCCGTAGAGGAGGAAGGGGGAAGGCGCGTAACCCCACCACCACCACCACTTTTGATTACTTTTTTAATTTGCCAGAAGGCAAGACAGTCAGTCAGTCAACTATTCCGGCACAGTACAGTACTGTACAGTACCGCTAACATGGACCATCACGAATTCTGCAAAATCACCAATACCCGAGCGCACACCAAAGCCATTCCAATGCCCAGGTACCGGTAGGTGGAGGAGTGGGGGCGGATTACAGTACAGTACGCACTTTCTTTTCCCCCTTATTATATATCACTCACTACTACTACTACTACTACTACTACTAGCACCTCACCTCATCATACAAATACAATTTCAAATACAATTTCAAATACTCCATAATCCTATACAATCTTCATACTGTACTAGTACTCGTACAGTACTAGTACAGTACAGCACTGCCTGCAATACACACCCGACCCGACCCGACCCCCCAAGTCTGACATTATTAATTTTTATATATTTACAATACAGTACTAGTAATGCGTGATATGATATGATGTAGTTTCAGTCCCATTTCTCCAAGATGAGAAGGTATCGTATAATATTATAGATGCGGCTTAGGGTTTTTATACGGTACAGTACAGTATGATACAGTAGATGATCTCATCTCATCATTCCCATCTGTGATACCGGTACAAGGGTTTCGTATACACATACACACACACACACACACACACACACACTCTCTCTCTCTCTCTCTCGATTACCGTAGATTAGTTCTATGGTAGCCGGTAACTTACGGTGCTGGTGGTTGAACGGGCGTTTTTACGTATGTGGAAACGATTACTGTACGATGCTGTAGTGTTGCATGGTGGGCGCTGGGATAGTCTACGTAATTTACTTGTACGAGTACAAGCGGGAAAGGCTGAATTTTGTTAGGCAAGTGTGCAATGCAATGGTAGTTGAGAAAACCTATACGATACCAGCGTGTCACGGACATTCCCTATAGACAACCAGCCAACGTTTACCTATACCAGCCGGGTAAAGGTTTCAGAAGAAAAAAGGAAAGAAAAAAAGACCGAGATAAAAAAGGACAAGCGGATGATTTTAGTAAGTGACTAGATAGTGGATGTTTCGGTTTGCACCATTCCTTTGGTTACCCTACCTAAAGAGGAAAGCTCACAATAGAAACAAATTCGAGCGGGGAGTGTTTTCCTTGTCAACAATCAAACACTAGCACCTCAATGAAACAATGGTCTTCACCTATTGACATAGCTTGTTTCTCCCCCCTTTCCAATTGTATTCAAAAAAATCTTCTCACTTTTGATTTGAGCTTGCAAGTTTTTTTTTTTTGTTTGTGATCCTGCCAACCTACCAGAATAAAGCAGACCATCGACATCAATCCCAAAACCAAGGTAAATACAGCCAAACAACACTCCTACAGGTTGCTGACAATTAGTTCTAAGAAGCCATGTGCCAAGGGGGGGTGGATACTACTCATGCTACACAGATGTGCCGAGATCAGTCCTGACAACCAAGATTACGATAGCGGAATACCTGTCACGAATGTGGCTTAGCAGGAAAAGGTTTTCACATGACTCATAGTTATGAGTCATAGGTATGTTATGTTTCGCACATGACCTCATTAGA
>JACCEG010000756.1:17561-28717 GCA_014065205.1 Tuber brumale | reverse complement strand
CCTACCGTGGGTCTGTGCACATGTCTCGGATTTCCATATGCCTAACACCGTCGCAGGCGCATTGAGATAGTAGGCTTCAAGGTTAGGCTTCCTAAACTATGTACCGAAGGTGACGCGACGTTTTTGGCGAAATACTCTAGGAGGATATCCCAGTGGCGCAAGCTATTAGGGGTATAACAAATCCACCCATACTCTTCTGTGATCAGCTGTAGGTTGGTTGGTCCTAGTAATAGGACCCCTCTACGGAGGCCGGCGGATCAAGGGGAAGCACGCTCAGAATGGAAGACCTAGATAAGTCGGAGCCCCTTGAGAAGCTGACACGTCGTGTTCGGACTTGCAATTGGCACTAGGTGGCCCCGCATCAACGTGATCACTTCATGACCGCAGAGACTACTGGAATGATAGTCAATAAGACTAAAGTAATATAATAGTCTATGCGGATATCTAAATTGAGGGCTGCTCTTTGGTATAACAAATAGTGCAGTCGTTGTGACGGAGGAATACTATTCCGGGTCCTCAAAAAGTTGTGATAAGTTTCAGGGCCAAACGGTGTTTGCACTTATAAGATTCCGGATGTTTGCTTATTACAACCAGCCTGATACTTCGAAGGTATAGAAGTTAGAAGTAGTCCGCAAACACTCAGATGTAGGATATAAATATTGAAGTGCCTCCCGAGCTTTACAGATATCATCAAGCAATGGAGAAGAGATCTTATCAATATAATATTGTTTACGCTTTAAATCTTTACCTTCTCTAATTTATCGCGATGAGCCTTCCTCGACAGATTCCCCAATCAAAGATTTTTGGCCTACGTCCCTCCATTATATATTTGAGTTCGGCGTTCGTCTAACAGTATATTGATAGTTCTCATGTTACCATGGCTCACTATATGAACTACGAGTTCACTTCAAGCTCCACCATGAATTCAGACTTCCTTTACATTTTCGAAGCACCTCACTGTCCCATTTATATTCCAACATTCGAAATATTATTCGACAGCGAGTTATTCGAAATCGAGGAAGAATTTGACAAAGAACCCTCCTGGTTCACAACACCATTCGGGATCCCAATGAGGGAGCAGTTCAATTGCATATATCGTACCTGGTATGGTCCGGACTTCGAGTGGAGTTCTACAGAGTCAATAAACCTTGTTGACTGCAGTACCCAGTACTCTGAAGTCAAGATATCAGGCACAGCTATCTGAGGGCCAGACATCCCCTCGGCTTGGGCCTGATAAAATCCTTATATGTACTATAAGTACATTCTAAACCTTAAGCAAAGGGAAATTCAGATTCTGAGTCCATAGTCGGATCAACCGCACCCTTTTATACCTACACCTCTAGAGTATCTCAAGCATTGGATACCTTATATACTATCCCTTAAACCCTTTAACGAATATCACGAGCTCTGGTATGAAGTACCAGAAATTACACATCCAGGACTATTAGAACAATTAGCCTACCTGGAAAGTATCACAATGACGGAGATACCTTAAGAGCCAAGAAAAAGAATTACGGCCGGAGAACCGGGGGACATCCAGCCCGATATGACTGATAACACCAATGATTCGGCTATAAGGAGTCTCTCCCCGTCAACACCTCATGAACCCTCATTCCGCAGAGGAAATATAACTTCTCACTAATCCTCAAGGGCTTCCAGCCCTCATAGGATATCACGGGTCCCCACGCCAAAACCTGGAGGAGACCCCATTGCAAACTTGGCCAAATTGGCTGTCCGTCTTGGGATACCATTGGGTCGAATAAGGCAGGACATAGATACCTCGCTCGACCAAGCCAATATCACTTTCAAACATTTGAAGGGAGCCACCCCCGACAATATCTTGAAGTTAATTCAGGTGGAACAGCAAATCGCCAAAGGACAAGATGTCCACGATAATGATATTAGACTCCTGTTATTGCAGCTGGCTGGTGTGGAAGCTGAGATGAAAGGGATTCAAGAGGAAATGCTGCGAGAAGTGGCAAAGAAAATTGATGCATAGGAAAGGCGTCAACAGGAACATGAAGAGGTAACCTCGAGGTTACATGGAACTCTCAGAGAAGAAAGCCAAGCGGCATTAGCCCGAGATCAGACTCTGGAACAGATGGTCCTTAGTCTAAGTGCTGAATTTGTAGAATTTCGCGCTGCAAGCATCACTCGCGAAAGATAGGTCCACCGTACCCGTGGACAAATGCGCACAGACCAGACGACGCACCAAGCCCAGATTCGCAGGTCTCCAGACCAGAAACAACTGTAGAATATCACGACAAACCAAACCCTAAAGGGGTTGACAGTGGCCATAAATAAGATACTAGCTGGCGCACCAAGTCCCGAAGCTGCAGGACCTGCACCCTTACCCGCAGTCCAAGAAACGGATGACCAGGAGTATTATGCTCCACCTGGATGCAGAGAAAAGGGGAAAGGCAAGGAAGCCACTAATGCATGCCCCTCAGGAGCCCAGGGAGGTAACCCTGGAGATCCTAGTGATGATGATGACGATGATGATGAGGGAGGAAGAAGGAGAGGAAGTCCTAGCCGGGGAAGGCAAGGACAAACATCAGAACAGTCTGGTATGGCAGAAACACTTGCCAATGCGATGGCGCTAAATATTAAGCAACCATCCAAGCTACCCCCATTCTTTGAGGACAAACCCGTACAAGGCATCTATGTCTGGATTCTTCAATGTACCAACTATTACGAACGTAACCTGCGAATCTGAGATGATGTACGGGAATGGGTTATATATGCACTCCATTGCACGAGAGGAGAAATAGTGCATCCTTATACCGTTTGGTATAGGAAGGCGATGGTGGACTTCAAGTGGAAACCCAGTAACCGGAACTGGCAACATTGACTCGTTTTGGACACGACAAGATAAAACGATTTAGCACGGTAGAAGCCAAATGGCTAGTACTTTAAGCCATGAAGCTAGTCGAGTATGATGGTAGTATTGAACGTTACCTAACGATCATGCATAACCATAATATTCGAGCACGCATGACCAGAGAGTCCTGGAAGCAGGAAGTTGAAGATTAACTTCCCAAACAAATTGTCCTCAGATTGTCAGCTCTGCAGTACACGACCGATCAAGAATGGGAAGAGGCGCTAAGACTGTGCAGTCAGTCAGAAGGACTTCTGGCCAGAGCAAAAATTGGGCGTGACAAACAGGCGATGCTCAAAGTAGTCCTGGAGGTAAAAAGAGAAGCCCGACGGAACTCTAAGCCAAAGCGACAAAGGGAAAGTAAACCTTAAGTCAAGGGAGGGGGAGCACCACCAGGAAAGCGGAAATGGGACAACGAATTGGAGAAGCCCAGGAAAAGGTTAGGAGATGCGACAAAGACCACCCATACAAACTTTGACTAGGCCCATACCGGTATCCCACAAAGTGTGATAGATACTCGGAGGCGAGAGGGAGATTGTACACGTTGTGGAAAGAAAAACCACACCTACCTAACGTATTGGAGAAATGCCCATATATCGGCTGCAATGGTCAGCTTGTGACCGATAAAAGTGAGAACTTGATGAGCACGCGCGGCTATTGTAAAGCCTAAATTAGCTCACAAAGTCGCGGCCGTCCAGAACCCAGCACGAGTCAATAAGCTCTGGAAACTGGTGGACAACGAGGAACTGACCAAGGTCAGTTCAATAGCACCAGCGGGGATAGTGTTTGCGTATTCAGTGTCCAGATGGAGCTAGAATCGAAATGAGAACCTATTCTTTGGCTGGGATGTATTGGGTACTAGCCACGACAGGGATCGGGTAGTCCGTGTACAACTGCGGGAGTCGAAATTTAAAATTGAGCAAATCAGCGCGAAAACGACTCTCTTCTTTCAGGATCAATGCAAGTAGGATCTAAGTGAAGGAACCCCACGAGGGACTTTTGAGCTCGAAAACAAGAATCAATATATGGAGAGTCTTGATCAAAAGAGAGGATCGTTAACAAGCCCACAAGGCCCTGGAGCCAATACTACGAAGTTCCTCAAGTCACCTGGTGGTTGCCTGCTACCCATGTACAAGCAAGCTACTATACCAAAGAAGTGGGAACATAGCAATGCAAGATCTACCGGATAACAACACATGACAGGAGGACAACTGATCCGGGCCATTCCACCTACCACACGAGTCTGAGTCTTATTATACCTATGGACTATTCTGCCTTTTGGCCAGAGTATAGGATAGGGATGTACCGCTTTGGTGCGCAAGGCCCGTCTGAGGGAGCTGGACGGATAACCAAAACCTAAGGGGCTGGATCGCTTAAAACGGGAATCCCACACCGGGGGAGTAAAATGGCTAATAACCCCTCGAAAATGTGCTTTGAGCCTAGGTTTGGCGTGTCAGGAGATGGGATCCAGCCTGAAAACTGGTCGTGCGCAATAGTGCAACGGTAAAACGCCGCTCAAAGTATGAAGACCCAGTTTGTTAGAGCTAAAGAGTTACTGGTTTGTCTGAGGAGACATCAATGGTCGGTACTACGTGAGCATAGTAACAAACATCTTGTTATCTACACCCAACCCCAACGATGCCTAAACGAAAGAGCCAAGAAAATCTTATCCGCGCTAAGCGGCTAGAGTTAGAAGCTCCACAAACCAGAGCGATACAACTGTCCAGAGGGGATTGCTTACCTCTAGATACACGGTAAGCTCCACAAAGTTAAAGTCTTATTGGACTTTGGTTTCAACATATTCCTTATCCACAAGAACCTAGTTGAAGACCTTAATGTTTCTATAGTGGAACCCAATAATGCAGTTAATATCTTAGGCTTTGACGGATCGTCAGCTACCCCAGGAGGGAAATGTTACACTCTCCCTATTGAATTGGAAATAGGAAAAAAGAGAGACATCTCCGAAGTGTCGTGTGAAGTGGCTAAGGCAGGTCACTGTGTAATAATAATTCCATTTGCTTAGTGGCATCGTGAACACCCAGTGTCTCACATAGAGGATGCAGAAAATTGGACCTTGTCCTCAAAATGTTGTGAAAACTGTGTGGAAGAAGATGACGGAATAGCGGACATGTTCGAATACGATGAATTGGTCACTTGGGACCCTAATGCGTGTCATATCGGAAGAATCGGAGCCATTGAAAATCCCGTGGAACTTGAATCATTACCGCAAGAATACTGGCATTACAAGCATTTGTTTGAAGCCCAGATGGCGGAAAAACTAGCTCCAAGAGGGACTTTCGATCAGGAAATGAAGTTGATTCCAGGATCTACTCCCCCCTGGGGGCCAATATATCCAGTATCTGAATAAGTGCTTAAATCTTTAAGAAAATACTTGGAAACGATGATCAGGCAAGGGAAAATCACAGGGTGTTACGATCCCTAACTGGTAACAGTTCTTAGCGACGGGTAGACGATACTTCTCTATTTCTCTCGACAATAGCTCTTAGGCCTATGGCTACGATATGGTGGGTGAGACTCTCGTGTCTCTAGTCCTTATCGCCTATCGTACTCTTTCGTCAACTTGACTCTTATAACAGAGTCCGTGTCTCGTATGCAGGTATTCGTAAACAGCGTAAAGGTTTTGTATTCGTAAAGCGTAAAGTAATAAGTCAGGAAATAAGTTAGAACCAAGCGTGAAGAGCCTATCTACTCGGACTATTTTTCTTCCTTTTTTTTTTTCTCTTTTTTTTTTATCTTCAAGTTTATTCCGTGTTTAAGGTACACCATCGACATGCAGCTCAAAATCGCTATGGCAGACACAAAACCTCCACCCCTACGCCAGCCCGAAACAGCCAGAAGAAGAACCATCAGAACAAAAGAAACCCCATTTCCCGGCAGTGGTCTAAACCCCATAGCAAGAGCCACGCCGGAAAATCTTAACCCGCCCGATCAGTGCCACCTACGATAATAAAAATGTCTACCGCTAAGGGCAAGCTTGACAAAGTGGGAGGGAAACCGAAGAGAGAAAAGGCCAAGCTGAGGAAAAAAGAACCCGTGGCAAGGCGTGGCGACTAGTGCCATCCAGACAGGGAAGCCCGGCGGAGACGCCCGGAGGGCATCGAGGTAAGGCAGTATAGCAGTAGGGTGCAAGCCAAGCAAGGGTGCAGCAGTAGGGTGCAAGCCAATCCAACCATCAGGGCAGGACGGAAACCGAACGCGACTGTGTCAACTCTTGGTAATCGTGTTCGTGTCTGACAAGGCGGTCCCCAGGGGCGGAAGGCGCGCGTTTTTTCCAAGTCTCTCATGTAGTCCCTTGTTCTACGAGAGATGGCGTCACTTAGTGGATGGGATACCACCGCATAAGCCAACCATGGGGAGGAGCGAGATCGACCCGAGGGCCTGTTGGAGAGTTCCCGCGTACTGCAAACTGTGTTCACAGCTGTCTGAAGTATGGGAAGCGAACGGCCACCGACCGTGTGGAGGGGCCTTGCTAAGTGAGGAAGGAGGCAGGGACGGGTAGCGCGAAAGGCATACCGGAACCCAGAGGGAGAAAAGCCTCGACGCGTAAAAAAGCAGGGGAGGACAGTGGCGGGGATGTGGATCGCCGTTACTCCTAGGCCAAAGCCATCGCAGGAGGAGAGGGGGGGGGTGGAGGGTTCGTGAGATCCCAAGCGTTGAGAGTTGATTTCAAGCGCGAGGAAAATAGAGGAGACAGAGGATGGCCTATCTACTCGGACTTTTTTTTATTCTTTTTTTTATTTTCATGTATTCATTGATTTATGGTATAAGAACTTGCATGCAGTACTAGCTATGGCACATCGACCGTCTCCGCTACACCTCCAGTCGTTGAAATTTATTACCTATTTGGGAACGACTCAACACCAGAGGCAACCATCACCACTTTTCGGTCTAGGACCCCCCCCCTCTGGGGGGTCCTGGCCATCCTTTTCATCACTTCTTTGCCCTCGGGCATCGACTTCAAAGCCTGTTCTCGGGGTCTACCCTCTTGGGCCCCTCCTCCTCCCTCCTACGATGTCTCGGGACGTTGTTTGCTCCTCTTGCCACGCTGTTGTTTTGCACCTCGCTTAACATTGGCACGGTCGGGTTTCACGGTTTCTCTCTCCAGACGGCTGGGACTACAGTTCGCGGTAGGCGACTTCGGTGTTTCTCTCTCCCCGCCCTTCTGGGCCTGGGTTTGGGTTCCCACGACCTACGGTCGACTTCGCCACATTCCTCCTTCACACTGCTTGGTGGTGGGATCCCATCCACTAAGTGACGCTATCTCTCAGAGAACAAGGGACTACAAGAGAGACGCGGTAAGACGCCTTCAGTGTGTGGGAGGTACCCGCCTAGTACAGACACGAACACGATTCCGACAGTTGAGAGCTTCTGGGTCTACCCCTCCCTCTTCACCCTCCCATCGGTCGGCTGGCACCCTTACTGCCACCTCCCCACCACTCTGGCTGGCACCCTCTTCGGGTGCTTCCTCCGGCTGGCATCCTCTCTGCTGGGCTGGCATCCCCTCTGCTGGGCGGCATCCCCACTGCCTCCAGAGGTTGGGTTCACATCTGCCCTCCTCGCTCCTCCTCCTGGCTCTGTCGCCTCGGTGACATCCGCTGGCTGGCACCCTACTGCCCCTACTCTACTTTGTTGTGTTCCGGTGGACACTGGGGTTAGGCTTCGACGTCCCGTTACAAGGCCGGTCTGATCTCCTCCCTTCTACTTCACTGCTTCCATCCTGGGCCAGATGTTCATCTATAGCGCCTGATCCTCACTCTGGGGATATAGCCTTCGTGTATGGGAGAGTGTGCAGGCATCTACTGCATTGTGTGGTAGCGAGGTGTTAATTGGGGTTCTCGATGTTGTTTCACTAACGGGCCGGGGTCTTCTCTTGTTGTTGCATGTCTGTGGAGGTTGTTGGTTCGTGTTCGGGGTACGCTGCTTCTCGGGGCTTGGTTTTTATACCCCAGAGGGTTTCCCAGGCAGCTGGGCGGGGCTAGGCCTAGGTGGGGGTTTTTGACCGCCTTAGCGCGAGCTTTATGTGGTTCTTTGTACCGTAAACTAAATGAAAATGATTTAAAAAAAAAAAAAAAAAAAGTACTAGCTATGGCATAAACAAAACCTTAATCTCCAAAACTCGCAAGTGACAAAAGGACTCTCGCACCAAATGATAAAATCCGCCTAAGTGTGTCCGATAGCCGACACCAAATCCCTAAGGAAACAAAACGCATAATCATAACGAAAAATAATGCCCTAACAAAGCAGGAAAACATAACTGCCAGAGGCCGGTCCCTTCTCCGGGAGGGAAGCCGTGGATTGGTAGAGCGGACGCGTCCTCGTCTGGGTTGTGTTGGGGGTCCCTTTCTGCCGGGGGCATTCCTGGCGGGAAACCCGTCGCTTTGACATTTATGTACCTAGCGAGGGAGTTGAGAGCGGAGGGGTTCGACCAGACGGGGCTGTCCGTATCTAACGCAGTGAGTCCTTGCAGGTGTCGCTCACTAGGTTCCTTGCGGGACTCACAGGACAGGATGGCATGGGTGAAGTCGTCTTCGTCTTCCGCGCAAAACGGGCAGAGGGGAGAGGGGACTACAGTGAACCACGATGGGTGGGCAGCTAGGTAGCTCTTGCCTGAGCGTATTTGGTGGATCCTTCCCACCATGAACCTTCCCAGCCCCATGAAAGGGTGGGGCGATAGGGACACGGGGTAGGGGTAGGCTGGGGACGGTGGGAACTGGTCGTTCCAGTCTTTGACTAGCGCCAATCTGATTTTGAGCTTGATCGACCTGCAGTAGGGGGCGCCTATTCCAATTGAAAGACAGGCAAGTGGGAGGAGGTCGGGGGAGGCCACCGGTACAGAGCCTGAAACGGGGATGAAGGGGAGGGTTCGATGGGCAATAGCATCAATTGGGAGGTGTTTTCTTATGGGCTGGGAGGGGACAGCGGTTCTGCATGAGAGGGGAGCATAGACCGATGTCAGGCCTCTCGTGTGGTGGCAGTAGTCGTCAAGTGCCCTGAAGGAAGACGAGGCTGGGAACGTGGGGTGGAGCCTGGCAGTTGCTAGGTTGGCCTCCGGTGGGAGGCAGACCAGCCTTATGGCTGCAAGTCTCTGGCGGTGGCGTATCAGAAGGGGCATGGGGGGCAGGGCTGACTCGCAATCAAGGGTGCCGATTGGTGTCGCGGAGAAACAGTTCGTGACCCACATCTGGACAGCCCTCCAGAAAACCGACAGGCGGTCGAGGAGGGTAAGACTTGGGGAGAAGAGGTCCGCGCCATAGAGGAGGATTGGGGAGATCAAGCATGATGCCAGACGGTGGCAGATGTAGGGAGGAAGGCCCTTGCCGGGCCTAGATAGTCTTTTGATAGTGGAGAAGGCGCCTTGGGCCAGTCCGAGCCTTCTAACGAAGTGGGACATGGTACCCCTTGTGCCTCTCGTGGAGGAGGGCTCGAACCAGTAACCGAGCCATCGTACTAGTTTAGAGGGGCAGAAGACGAGGTCGTCCAGGAGGACCGGGATTTGGGGCGGGGGGACTTTCTGAGAGGGGGTCTCCCAGTGCATCAGTTCTGTTTTCGGGATCGAGAAGGACACTCTCAGCCTGCCAGCCTTCCGCTGCAGGATCTTGGTGATGCCTTGCAGTCTTTGGATGTTCCTCCGGTAAGAGCCTGAGGCAACCATGACCGCGAAATCGGCCACCTATGATAGGATTAGGCCCCTGGGGACCGAGAAGTGGAGGGTGGAGATGTAAATAACAAAAAGGAGGGGGGAGATTGGGGAGCCTTGAGGGGTACCAACGGAGATGGGTGAGAAGATTTGCAGCGCGCCTTGGAAGACCAGGCGGCAGGTGCGGCCGTGGAGGAAGGACCGTATCCACGAGACCATGTAGGGATTGACTGCTCTGGTGGCTAGTCTTTTGCAAAGTATCGGGGCCGAGACGTTGTCGAAGCATCCTTTGATGTCTAGGAAAAGGGTTGAGACCTTGAGCTTGGGGCGCATAAACAGCTGGACCTCATGGGAGAGGGTAGCTGCCACGTTAAATGTACTCAGACCAGGTAGGGAACCAGTCTGGTTGGGGGAGAGGAGGCTGACGAAACGAGCCAGGGCCGAAAGCCGGTTTGCCATCACCCTTTCCAGGATCTTGGAAACAGTCTCCAGGAGGACGATGATGCGGAACGATGTGGGGGTGTCGTAAGAGGGTTTGCCAGGTTTCTCCAGCACTATGCCATTGGCCTTTTTCAGGGAGGGAGGGTGGTGCCTATCTACTCAGACTTCTTTTTTTTATTTTTGTTTTTTTCTTCATGTATTAGTTGTTATGTAGGGTACAAGAACTTGCATGCAGCGCTAGCTAAGGCATAAACAATCCCCATTCCTCCTTCCGACTGGCCCGACCGTATCCCCGAGACCCTCTGGTATGGACCTAACCGCACATCTCGCCCCAAAGAAAAACCCATCCCGACCTCGCAAGCGAACTCTGAGAATAGGAGAAGCCCAATTAAGGAGAAAGCAGGAAAGCATAAGAAGGTAACAGCCCGGAACATCTCGGAAAAAACAAAAGAAAAACCGCACCAGAGTGAGTCCCACAACAACCAAGCCAGATATACACGCTGACAGCAGAAAACCGTAGGAGTTATCCCGGGACGCGACGCAACCGAGAAAGGGGGCCATCTGTGGGCAACCGCAGGAGAGGATGGAGCAGTACGGTGCTAGCCGGGGATGGGTGCAGTAGTAGGGTGCAAGCCGATCCAACGGACGGAACAGGAAGGAAACCGAATGCGACTGTGTCAACTCTCGGTAATCGTGTTCGTGTCTGACTAGGCGGTTCCCAGCATCAGAACGCAAGCGTTTTACCGCGTCTCTCATGTAGTCCCTTGTTCTCAGAGAGAAAGGGTCACTTAGTGGGTGGGATACCACCGCTTAAGCCAACCGTGGGGAAAGGCGAGATCAACCCTTGGGCCTGTTGAAGAGTTCTCGCATACCGCAAACCGTGTTCCCAGCCGTCTGAAGCATGGGAAGCTGTTACGATCCCTAACCGGTATCAGTTCTCAGCGACGGGTGGACGATACTTCTCTCTTTCTCTCTCCACGATAGTTCTTAGGCCGTTGCCTATGATACGGTGGGAGAGACTCTCGTGTCTCTAGTCCTTATCGCCTATCGTACTCTGTCTTCAACTCGACTCTGTACGAGAGTCCTTCTTCTCGTAGGTAGGTATTCGTAAAGAGCGTAAAGGTTTTATATTCGTAAAAGCATAAAGTAATAAGTAAGGAAATAACTTAGAACGAAGCG
>JACCEG010000755.1:11285-21868 GCA_014065205.1 Tuber brumale | reverse complement strand
GGTTTTCTTTTTGCCATAGCTTACGCTGCATGCACGTTCTTGTACCTAACAAGTAATATATGAGATAAAAAAAGAAAAAAGAAGAGAAAAAAGTAACCGAGGTGCTAAAGCACAGTGGGTAGGGGCAGTTTGCTTCCTTTAGTACTTGGGCTGCTATGTCTGGAGCTGTTGCAACTATCCTAAGCGCGTCTTGGTGAGGCAGGAGAGTCACGCAGGGTGAGTAGAACCTTCTGTCCGCAGCCGGAAGGGGGGGTGGCCCTCTAGCTGAGGGGCCCGCACCCATTGACGCTGCGACCTGGCCTGCGGAGGCAGAGGCCCTTTCTCCACTCTGCGATTTTTTTGACTTCCTTCCATCAGATTGCGCTTGCGGTGCGGCAGCCTGGGCATAGGTTGAGGGTTTGGATTTTGCCTTACTGAGGGCCTTGTTGAGTGACGGCTCTAGGTGGCCAGGTGTGAACGAGTGGGCGCTGTATTTCCCCTCGCGGAAGGCCTGGGCCTCCCAGGATCGCGGGTTCTTAACTGCGTAGGCGTTGGGATCGCCATACCACTTGTCCGTGGCTGTGTCGTAGCGTGGGATATCAGAGTCAAAGTCAGGCATGGGACTGGCTGTTGGGGCAGGAGGGGCAGGTTGGTTTCTCGGGGTCTGTTTTAGCTGTTTTGCAGGTTGGGGTTGGTGAGCTGAGGCGGTGGTCTTTGCTGAGAGAGAGGCCGCAACTCTGGATGAGAGGTCAGCCACTGTGGCTTGGATAGAGGCTAGGGAGGGGCCCGTTGTGGTTTGGGCTTGTTGTGGGGGTGTCGTGATTTTGCTCTCTAAGGAGCCGATCGTGGCATGGAGGGCTGCTATTCCTTCGAGCGCTGTCATGATCAGGGGGAGGATTGAGGCTTCTCCCGCTGTTAGGCTTCTGAGATCAGCATCCCATAGCCTAGGGAACACGTCTCTGTTGGTCGCGAGGTTGGAGGTGGTATGGTTGTACATTTCTCTAAGGAGGGGGAGGTTGGGATCGAGTGGGCCCACAGAGGAGGACCTTGTAGGATTCTGGGGGGGGGAGGAGTGGATCTGGGCTGCTGGTGCCAAGGTGGGGGCAGATGGTACTTGAGCAGTTCTTCCTGCATAGGGGTGGGAGCGGTCAGAGGTGCGGGATTCTGGGCGCGAGGCCCTACCAGTGTTGTGAGTCATAGCAGAAGATATGAGTCAAGTGTGGAGTGGGGTCGCTTATAGAGTGAAGCCTAAGCGAGAGGCAAAAATTGGTGTGTCGAGCTGGTTGCCACCCAAAAACTTGGAGTTTAGGGATGACCGAAAGCGGTAATTTTTCAAGCGAGAGGTGAATAGAGGGCGCGGAGCGTGCATCCACTATAGTTATTATTATTATTATTATATCTCATTGCGCTTATGGAGCCGCAGCGGCTATAAAGCTAACTAATATACAAATATTACACCACGCAAGGGTGCCAGTCAGATATCCCGTCTCATATAGAAAGGTAGCAACGTTCGAGTGGGCCAGCTCAGGAGCCATAATGACAAAAGGAAATCCTCCAAGCCGTCAGATGCCTAACAAATATAGGAAACAAAAGTAATATCCCTAAACAGCCCTGTTCCTTCTCTCAGTTGCCGCTTGGTGTGCCTTAAGGTATGTGGGGCATTCCTTAGAATTAGCCTAGTGGGAGTCGCCACAGTTGACGCATTTGATGGTGGTATGCAAACATGCTTTGCCCTTGGTAGGGCAATCTGATCTGCCGCAGGTGTGGAGGTGTGCTGGATGTTGCATGCAGCAGATGCTGCAATACTGGGTACCAGTACACTGAGAGGGGTGGTGGCCAAAGGCCAAGCATTTGGTGCATTGGGTGTCAGGCCCAAATGACAAGTAGCGTTGTACTTTGAACTTCTTCCCAAGTAGTGAGAGGCCTCTGCTGAGGGCTTTTTCTGTGGAGTCTTTGCCGGCAATTGTGAGGACCATGGTTGATGCTTGTTTGTCCTGACGTTGGGCTGGGGTGGTGAGCCATCTAAGAGGGCGTGGGAGGTGGGTGCCTGTGTTGAACTCTTCAATTTCAGACTGAATGGTGGAGAAGGTGGAGGAAGTGGGGATGCCGTGGAGGATGACCTTGTGCCAGATTTCGTCTTTTCTGAGGCCAATGGCTGCAGGGATGGTGGCTCTGATTGCTTCTTCAATGGCAGAACGATGCGCCTTGAGGACAGAGGTGGCAGGTGTGTTATCCTTGGTCAGGAGCAGGACATGGTGGTTGGTGCTGAATTCGATTGTTGCAATAAGAGGCTTCTTTATTGCATTGTTGATTGCATCGCGGATGGTGAGGGGGTTGGTGGTATCAGGCAGGATCGAGCCATCTCTTTCAATGACCATGGTGCGGTCGCGTTTAGTCAAAACAGCTGGGGTGGAAGTTTTGGCTGGTGGAGTAGTAGAGGGTTTTGCTGGGACTGCTCTGGCAGCTTTTTGGGCCCAGGTTTGTTGTGGTGGGGGAGCGTGCAAGGTAGTTTGTTGTGGTGGGGGGGGTTGTTGGTGGAGAAGCTGGTACTGCAGGTGTTCAACTTGGGAGGTGAGGTGCGCAACTTGATCTTGGATTGTTTGGACATCTGTAATATGGCGTTTTTGAATCAGTATGAGGTGTTTCTGCAAGGCCTGGAAGCCATCTTCAAGGTGTTGAGTGCGAAGTAAAATGCCAAGGTTGGTGTTGGAGATTCCTTCTGCCAAAGGTCTTGGTGAAAATGCAGGGATGGAAGGGTATTCTTCTGTAGATGTTGTAGAGGCGGGAGCAGGCACAGTCTGGACTGGGGAGCCTGGGTCTTCTTCCTCCATGCGTGTGTCCTCAGGCGAGGCTGGGTTGGAATGTGGGATTGGTGGGTTGAAGGGGGCTGCAAAAGGGTTTGCACCACCCCTCCCTCTGCCCCTACGTCTATTAGACATCAGAGGGTTGGGAAATCAGACTCAGTTGATAGAGGTGATAAAACACAAATGAGGGGGGATGATTTGTGGTTGAAATGTCTTTAAAGTGAAGGGGTGAAGCGGTGAGGCATGGTTATCAACCAATGAGGTGAAAGCTGGTCAAGAGATTTGGTGTGGTTTTTTCTTTCGCTGTGGTTGTAACGGCAACGGAGTCCATCCATTATAGTGACACTATCTCTCGGAGAACAAGGGACTACATGAGAGACGTGGCAAAACACCGGGGTTTGTTTGGAGCCTGCTGGAGGGCGCCTAGAAGGACACCAACACGATACCGACTGCCTTTTTGTCGATTAGGGGCGGATGCCTTCCTCCTACACTTGCCGCGGTTGCGATCGGTTGGTACCCTGCTGCTAAACCACCCCTTGGCTGGCACCCTACTGCTACCAGACAGCTTGCACCTTACTGCCCTCTTCACTCTTCACGGGCTTTGCACTCGCACCCCCACCCAAGCTGGCACCTTCCTGCTACCCTGGCTGGCACCCTACTGCTACCCCCACTTCGCTGGAGTTCCTCCGGCATCAACCCACCCACAGCTGGCACCTTACTGCTACCTCTCGTCAGGGCTTGAAGGTGGCGTTGCCCCTTCTGCCCCACAGCTCTTCGTCTAGGTGATAAGGCCGACACTTACCTCCATACCTCCTTGTGAGCCCATGACGGGTGAGGCGTTACCGCCCCAGTTTACATTTTTTTTGGCTAGTCATCACTATAGGGCGTGCGTTTTGGGATATTAATTGGTTTCTTTTGTGCCCTTGGGCCGAGATTTCCCCCCGGGTTTTTCCTGATGTTTCCTGCTTGTTTCTAGTTAGGCTTCTCTTATTCTCCTAGTTCACTTGCGAGGTAGGGATAGGTCTGGCTGGGGGCGAGATCTGCGGTGGGCTCCATACCAGAGGGGCTTGGGACGGACGGCTTTTACCTGGCGGGGGGAGGGATGTTTGAAATTAAGGGTTTTCTTTTTGCCATAGCTTACGCTGCATGCACGTTCTTGTACCCTAATCAAGCAATATATGATTTAAAAAAAAAAAAAAGCAAAAAAAAAGAAGAATTCCCCTCCTACACCTCCCACCCTGACAGATCCATAAACAGGAAGCTGCTCTAGGGGAGAACTCAGAACAACATCAGGCTAGGCTGGCGCCAATACAAAGCTGAACAACCCATGAGGAGACACCTACCCATCGACGCGCTGGCGCACCTCCTGCTGCAGGCCTCGAGACAAACTATAATGTTCCCGCCTGCCTCCCCGGCCCTGGAGCCGGGGATGGCTCCACTACCTCCCGTCTTATCAAACTACCAAGTCCTCCAGGCCTCACTGAGAAACAGACTCCGGGAAGACTGGATTCCCCTGGCCCCACCCCCTCTCTACTACCCATATAAGGCCACGCTGAAGCCACACGCCTTTATGGGTCTCGACCGCTTTACCGCGGGACGCATACACCAAGGTAGGGCCGGGAAAAGCTATCTGGCCGCGCATCACGCCTGGGACGACCCTCAGTCCCCCAGCCTGTGCACCTTCTGCGAGGTGGACTAGGAAACGTTCACCCACGCAATACTCCACTACTCAGGTAAGGCTGATAAGAGTACCCTCTACCTCCATGGGGTTTCTGACATCGGCGAAGGCTCCACAATCTGGTCCTCACTTTCTGCCATCATTGGCCTCGCCAACTACATCCGCACTACTGGTACCCGATTCCTGCCACCCATGCCACCGATTAGGCCGCTTTCACCCTCTCTGGAGGACCTACCTTCCCCCGCTGCGCTGATTTGAGCTCTATACTGCTGATGATGAACCTTTTGTGCTTTTAAATTGAAAGTTTGTTGATTTTCTTTATTATTTTGAGTGGTCACCGTTTGGGGTGCTTTCGATGGATTTGTCGTTTTTGGAGATTGAAGCCGCTGGTTTTGCTTGTTTGTTTGTTTGGAATTAAGGTTTTCTTTTTGCCATAGCTTACGCTGCATTCAAGTTCTTGTACCTAACAAGCAATATATGATATAAAAAAAAAAAAGAAGAAAAAAAGAAAAAAAAATAATGCTTCTGGAACTTGGATATCCCTCCCCTATGTGCAAGGAGAGCGGCTCAGTCTGCCCACTCTGCTCTGGTTCCCACCCCCATTCAGCCCATAGGTGCACTAACCCTACATGCCCCAAAGAGGGACCCCTGAAGGTTGTAGCTGCCTGCTGCCGCACTTCACCCTTGAAATGCGCCAACTGCTCAGGGGATCACACTGCAACGAATAACGACTGCCCCTCCAGACCCAAACCAGTGGCCGGGGACGACCTGCCACCAGCCTAAGAGGAAGCGGGGATGGATACCGGCGAGGACAACGCAAGACCTGCCACTCCCAAAGGGAAAGGTAAACAGACTGACACCAGCGTTGAGGAGACTCCGCACCAATCAACATCCCGCACCCTCCCGATGGGCCTGTTCAAGGCCCCAATACCCCAACGAGTTGGCCCCCCCCCCCCATGGGCTGATGCGTTCTCCTCTGAAGACCCCATCCCAGGTGCACAAAGGTGGAGGACTCTACCTGCACCTCGCCCTTAGGGCCACCTCCCCCACCCTCTCTTAAGCAACTCTTTTTTTGTTCAACATCACTGCCTGGGAAGCTGGGATGTGTTTCTCCATTGTTTAATAGCTTTCAGTTTTTGAAAGCCCCCACACAGATAATACTGTTGAAGGACCCCCCTGTGTACCGCAACAAGCTCCCCACTTTTGCATCTTTTAAATCATTTGCTCTACCATTTAAACAAGGGACACCTCCCAAGGTGGCTACCTACGTTTACATGGATTTTTTAAATGTGTTTACTGTACTTCCTATATTTTTTAACAGGCCTCAATTTATGGGCATTGATGTTTATTCTCCCGTGGGACCCTTTGACTCAAAATACTCACAATTTAGGGCTTACAACCTGTACTCGACGGTTGGTACTTCTTCTGGAAACAGAACAGTTGACCCAGTTACTTGCTTTCCCATACATCCCTTCCCCACTCTTGTGGCGGGAGACTTCAACATCTACCACCCACAATCTGATCCCCTGAGAACCATTTCTGCGAATGAGTTTTCGACTTGCAGCCTCTACTTGGAGCTAGCGCACTATAACGGCTTCGAACTCTGCAACACCCCAGGAGCGTACACCAGATTTCCATTTGACCACAACACTAGGCCCCGGGTTATTGACCTGGCCTTTGTTAATACACCCCTCATTTGCTTTCTACACACCTGGTCGATCCGCCTACCGGCAACAGGCGCTGATTACCTTCCGAGTTCAATCATTTTCACAGCACCTCTACTCAGGCCGCCACCTCCGACCCCATACCCGGACAAGACAGACTGGAGAATCGCTGCCGAAAAATTGGAAGGACTGACTGTTCCACCACCGCGCCCTAACCCAACCAACCTTGATCTAGACACCTGGCTAGAGAGACACATGCTGACACTTGCCACACTGATCAAAGCCTGCACCCCAACCAAAAGAGTCTCTGTTCACTCGAAGCCCTGGTCGGACATGATGATCACCCACCGGAGACAAGCACATCACCGGGCCTTGTGGAAACATAGGAAAGACCCCACTGAACAATCCTTGGAAGAACTAAGATCCCACCGCAACCGGTACTACAAGACAATTAAGAAGGCCAAAGCCGAATACCGGAAAGAGTTCCTGGCCAAGGTGACACCACAGTCAGTCTGGAAAGCCAAGAAGGCTGCCAGGGGGAGAGATGAAGACTGATTCAAGGACCTGCCGGGTGCAAACTCCCCTAACGAAATCAACGTAGCTCTGCTAGACCACTACTTCCCACCGAAAACAGCAACGCAGGCAGTGGCCTACCCACGATTCGACCCTAAACACCCACCCCTAGCCCGTGAAGAGATCTCATCTGCCCTTGGCAGATCCTGGAATACTGCAGCCCCGGGCCCAGACCAAATCCCATACGGGGTCTGGAAAAAGGTCCACAGCATCAAGCCAACCATACTCACGTTCCTGCTTGCCCCCCTGCTGGCATACGGACAGCACCTGAAGCGCCTCAAAATGGCTAACGGAGTCGTCCTACGGAAACCAGGAAAAGTAGACTATTCCA
The DNA here is from genome assembly GCA_014065205.1 of Tuber brumale. Taxonomy (NCBI): domain Eukaryota; kingdom Fungi; phylum Ascomycota; class Pezizomycetes; order Pezizales; family Tuberaceae; genus Tuber; species Tuber brumale. Next base: position 14,839 of record JACCEG010000755.1, on the reverse strand, counting down.
CCCGTGCCTCTTTCCAAATTATCATTCTACTTGAAACCTTCTCGAAGATACGGGAAAGGATAGTAGCGACCCGCCTCTCCCTCATCGCCCGAGAAGTGTGACTCGGGAATCCTAATCAGTGTGGTTCACTCACCGGTCTTTCAACCTTTGATGCCACGGCTGCCCTCACCAAAGAAGTTAGGGCAGGGCAAAACCCCTCCTACAAAGCCTCAACCTTGTTTTTGGACATAAAGGGAGGGTTCGATAATGTTTCCTCTAACCTTCTTACTGCTAAACTCAGAGCCAAAGGGACTCACAGATACATGGTAACTTGGGTTCGTTCTTTTCTTACAGATCGTTCATGTCGTTTGTTGTTTCAGGAGGCCCCTGGGGTTTTCTCTCCTGTTCTGGTGCGGACTCCTCCAGGATCACCTGTTACTCCTTAGTTATTTGTGATTTATCTTTCTAAATTGCACGTTTCTATACCCCGAGGGGTGATTTTTTCCTATGTTAATGATTTTTCAATTGCGGTTTCTACTGCCTCTTACAGGGGGAATATTAGGTATCTTCAAGATTGTTTTTCTTTGCTTCAGAGCAGGGCACCACGGATTGGAGTTTCCTTTTCAATCTGCACGACGGAACTGATACACGGGAGGACGCCTAAGGACAGATCTCTAATTTCCAACCAACCGATAGCTCCAAACGGCTCCATTTTCTTCCCTTCCACTTCTTTGAGATGGCTGGGGTACTGGTTCACCCCTCCCCTGGAAACAACCACCCACTTCACCAAATGGCTTACAATGGCCTCGGGGGCCTTTTGTGCTATCAGACGGCTTGCGCCTCCAGGGATTGGAATGCCCCCTCACATGTGCCGAAGGCTCGCTATGGGTCTCCCCCTTCCGATCCTGACATATGGAGCTGACCTCCTGGAACCAACACTCGCAACTATGGACAAGATGTCGGTCCTGTGGAACAAAGTCATGAGATGGGTTACGAACTGCTTCAGCTAGACCCCGACGACCATTCTGGCCATTGAGGCCTGCCTCCCCCCCCTGGATCTGTTGATCTCCAACCGGAGGAGGATCTCGGCAATTCGCTTGGCCTGCTCCTCTCCGGCCTACAACCCAGAGTCAGCTAGGTTTCCCCCAGACTTCCCCTCTTACACCTCCCACCCTGACAGATCCATGCATAGAGAGCTGCTCCAGGGGAGAACCCAAAACTACATCCCGCTGGGCTGGCGCCAATACAAAGCCGAACAACCCATGAGGAGGCACCTGCCGATTGACTCACTGGGGCACCTCCTGCTCCTGGCCACGAGACAAACCACAATATTTCCACCTGCCTACCCGGCCATGGAGCTGGGCATCACTCAACTATCTTCCTTTCCATCGCACTACAAAGCTCTCAAGGCCTCACTCCGGAACAGACTCTTGGAAGACTGGATACTTCAAGCCCCACCCCCTCGCCACTACCCATACAAGGCGACGCTAAGGCCAGACGCCTTTATGGGTCTCGACCGCTTTACGGTGGGACGCATACACCAAGGCAGGGCCGGGAAAAGCGACCTGGCCGCGCACCACTCCTGGGACTACCCCCAGTCCTCCCCCCTATGCACCTTCTGCGAGGAGGACAAACAGACGTTCACTCACGCAATACTTCCATGCTCAGCTAAGGCTGATAAGAGGACGCTCTACCTCCATAGGGTTTGCGACATCGGCCAAGGCTCACCAATTTGGTCCTCACTTTCTGCCGTCATTGGCCTCGCTAACCACATCCGGACTACGGGTACCGGATTCCCGCCACCCATGGCGCCGATTAGGCCCCTCTCACCCGAGCGGGAGGACCTACCTCCCCCCGCTGCCCTGCTTTAAGTTCCATACTGCCGATTGATGAATTTTGATTATGTTTTGTTATGTTGCAAATTTGTTGATTTTTCCCTACTATTTTGAGTGGTCCCCGTTTGAGGTCCTTGCGACGGATTTGTCGTTTTTGGAGACTCGAGCCCCTGGTTTCTTTTGTTTGTTTGTTTGGAATTAAGGTTTTCTTTTTGCCACAGCTTACGCTGCATGCACGTTCTTGTACCTAACAAGCAATACATGATTTAAAAAAAAAAAGAAAAAGAAGCAAAAAAAGTAATACTTCTGGAACCACGCTCCGTGCCCTCTATTCACCTCACGCTTGAAACATTACCGCTTTTGGTCATCCCTGAACTTCAAGTTTTAGGGTGGCAACCAGCTCGACACACCAATTTTGGCCTCTCGCTTAGGCTTCACTCTATAAGCGACCCCACCTCTCACTTGATTCATATCTTCTGCTACGACTCACTACACTGGAAGGGCCTCGCGCCCAGAATCCCGCACCTCTGACCGCTCCCACCCCTGTGCAGGAAGAACTGCTCGGGTACCAACAGCCCCTGCCCTGGCACCTGCTGCCCAAATCCACTCCTGCCCACCCCAGAATCCGAGACAGTCCTCCTCCGTGGGCCCGCTCGAGCGCATTATCATTCTCCTCAGGCAAATGTACAACCACATCACCTCTAACCTCGCCACCAATAGAGACGTGTTCCCCAGGCTATGGGACGCTGATCTCAGAAGCCTGACAACGGGAGAAGCCTCAATCCTTCCACTAATCATGACTGGAGTGGAAGGAATAGCAGCCCTTCACGCCAGGATCGGTTCCTTAGAGAGCAAAATTACAACCCCCTCACAACAAGCCCAACCCACCACGGGCCCCTCCCCAGCCTCTATTGAAGCCACAGTGGCTGATCTCTCATCCAGAGTTGCAGCCTCCCTCTCGGCAAAGCCAGCAGCTAAGGCTCACCAACTCCAATTATGGTAACAAATGAAGCAAGCGGGCAAGAGCCCAATGGCCCCCCCCATCCCGACAGCCAACCCCGTGTCTGACTTTAACTCTGACAACCCCCGCTATGACACAGCCACTGACAAGTGGTATGGGGAGCCCAATGCCTACACAGTCAAGTAACCGCGATCCTGAAAAGCGGAGACTGCGTTGCCGTTACAACCACAGCGAAAGAAAAAACCACACCAAATTTTTCACCGAGCCCCCACCTCATTGGTCTACAGCCAATTCTCACTGCTTCCCCTTCCACGTTAAAGACTTTTTACAGACAAATCAACCTTTATTATTTGTTTTCCATCACCTTTATCAACTGAGTCACCCTTCTCTGCTCTCTTTATTGATGTTAAAGGTGCCTTTGACCATGTTTCCAGAACACAGCTACTCTTGGTTTTACAGTCTTTAGGTTTTCCACTCCCAGTACTTTCATGGACAGATACATTCCTTTCACACAGACAACTTGCCTTAGCTTTTGATGGCCAAAAACAACCACTTCACTCAGTCAACACAGGAATCCCACAAGGGTCACCTATTTCACCAATCCTCTTTCTCTTCTACCTTTCCAACTTGTTCAAGCACCTAGGACCTACTCTCCTCACTCCTCAGCTAAGATCTCCTTCCTTTATTGATGACATTGCCCTTATTGTTACAGGACCCTCAGAAGAAGCCAACTCTAAATCATTAGAGAGGGCAGCAAGGAGGGCCTGGAGTTGGGCAGC
>JACCEG010000754.1:11233-22494 GCA_014065205.1 Tuber brumale | reverse complement strand
ATATTTCTTTTAAATAACTTGTATTTCTCTCCTTAGTTATATTTTCTGGTTTACCTATAGATCACGAACATTACTACAGCAAGAGTATATACATGGGGTATTTCGCTTATATTTCATGATAACGATGGGATAATTGGATATATATTTTCTTATTGCATATGCGAGATATTTCGGTTATTTTTACTTATGTACTGCAGCCTTTTTAGAAGGTGCATTACAGGTTGATTTTCCGCTTAAAATCTCTCACACCATTACGATTTATATATATTTTAGTTGGGAATTACTTGGCAGTTTTTCAGGGTCAGACCTGTTCGCACTTATGTTTCTTACAAGATTTTCGCGCTTATTTCTTTTCTTCGCTTAAGTATGCGCACCTGTATATACTTGTTCTTCCGCTGCAGCTCATTTGGCTGCAGTACATAGAGGGCTCCTCGGGCTACCTACAATCATGAAGTCTGCACGAGAGTCTTTGATCGCGAGTTGATGCATTCTGTGCAGGGTGTTGGTTTAAGAGGTGGAGGGCGTCAGGAGTATTGGTAAAGTTAGTAGCTAGGTACCACACTAGATCATGGTCAACTGAATAACTGGTCTACTTGGCATGGTATTGTAAGTAACCGGACTGCAAGTGAGCGTAGCTTTTCTCGTGGAGTTGGAATTCTTGTTGTTTGTCTAGCCCAACAGGCGGGGGTGCTATCAGCATCTACGAGGCAAGCTTGTTGTCCCGATAGAGTTCCCAATGTGAGATGTGGAGCATGTTTTATGTCTTTATGGATGGGGAAAGGTTGCTCTTACATGATTGCCTGCCTGTCCTTTCCAGTATTTCCAAGAGTCCCATCTCCCAGGAATCCAGTTTCGTGGATGGCCTTGTTGGCCAAATATTGTTTGGTAGCAGATGCACCTTATCTCCAGGTTGTAAGTGTAGATCAGGTTTGCTGTGTTAATCATGATTTTCATTTTGTCGTAATTGCACTGTCGCTAATTCCCCTTGTGGTATGTCATGTAATTAACTCATATCTTCTTTTTCAGTTATTAGTGCTTTGGTGGTATTAGCTATAGCCTGATATTTCTGGATGAGACCATAATTTACCTAACAGGGTGTTTTCGTAATGGTTACTTGTTTTCCTTTCTTGTATGCAAAATCTGCAATCTGCACTAACTCATCCCAGTTGTCCTGCTGAGAATTTTTGTGTGCCTGGAGATATTGTTCCAGTGTGCTGTTCATTGGTTCAGTCTGTCCATCGGTGTGTGGCGCGAAGGCCATGGATTCTCTGGGTTCGATCCCAAGTTCTTCTATTATCTCTTTCCCAATTCTTGATGTAAATCTGGATCATCTACCAGTAATAATACCATTCAATAGTCCCTGTTTTCGAAAGATGTCCAATATAAACATTGTCATAAACTATCATACTGTTATATCTATTTGAACCAGTATGTTATGACTAATTTTGGTGAGGGGATCTACCAGCACTAGGATTGAGTCATCATTGTGTGGCTTTAGTAGGTCTTATAGGAAATCCATAGATATAAATGCCCATAGATTTCACGGCACCTCATTGAGTATTGATAACCTCTATGGTGCACGCTTCCCAATTTCATTTTTTGGTATATGTTCCAATTCTAGATATATTGTTCTACTGATTCCCGCAATCCCAGCCAATTCTGTCTCTGCATGATTAATTCCTTTTTTTTAACCATTCCTAATAGTCCAGATGGTTTGTTGGCGTGATATCTTTTGATAAGATTCATTCTGATCTTTGCATCATCTAGTATCTATATCTTGCCGTCTGTTAGGCATATAGAAATCCGAGACATGTGCACAGACCCACGGTAGGGTAACTGCACACAGACCCTCAATTTACCGGAACCAACATCCCCCTCCGGCCCCCTTATGGGGCCCGCACGTCATTAGCGAGATTTTAAGAGTTGAGTCCCATAACTAAAAATCTCACATCTATGACGCCCGCTTCATAACACCATATACGTTGCCGCCGTCCATCCGACCGCATGCTGTTCACAGTATAAATAGGAGGGGACCTTTGGCAATATCGGGGAAGTGGAACGGAGGATGTCCATCGGAGGCGCATTGAGATAGTAGGCTTCAAAGTTAGGCTTCCTTCACTACGGTCGGAATGTGACGGGACCTTTTTGGCTAAATACTCTATGAGGATATCCCCGTAGTGGAAGCTATTAGGGGTATACTGAATCCAACCATACCCTTCTGAGATCAGCTGTAGGTTGGTTGGTCCTAGTAATAGGACCCCTCTACGGAGGCCGGTGGACTAAGGGGAAGCACGCTCAGATTGGAAGACTTAGATAAGTCTGAGCCCCTTAAGACGTTGACACATTGGACTCGGGCTCGCGATTGGCACTGGGTGGCCTGGTATCATCCTGATCCATTTATGACCGAAGAGACTACTGGAACGATAGTCAACAAGACTAAAGTCGTATAAAAGTCTATCTGGACATCTAGGTTGGAGGTGGCTGTTTGGTATAACAAATAGCGCAGTCATCTCAATGGAGGAATACTATTCCGAGTCTGCTAAAGGGTGTGATAAGTTTCAGTGTCAAATGGTATTCGTACTTATAAGATTCTGAACAGTTGTGTAATAAACCCAGGGTGGGACTTCAGAGACATAGTATTTAGAAGTAGTCCACGAACACTCCGACACGGAATATAAATATCGACGTGCCTCACGAGCTTTACTGACATCATCGAGCAACTAAGAAGTGATCTTATCAATATAAAATTACTTAACTCACAAATCTTTACATTAATTTACTTTATCGAGACGTGCCTTCCTCGACAGATTCTCCGATCTAACAATTTGGCCTACTTCCCTTGGTTATATACTTGAGTTTGGCCTCCGGCTAACAGAGCATTGATAGTTCTCCTGTTACCAAGGCTCACTATATGCACTACGAGTTCACTTCAAACTCCACCCTCCCATCAGACTTCGATTACATTTTTGAAGCACCTCACTGTCCTATCTATATTTATTCCTTCGCAGAAATATTGGAAGTCGAGCTGTTCGAGATCGAAGAAGAATATACGCAAGAACCCTGCTGGTTCACAGTACCTTTCAGGATCCCAACACGGGTTCAATTCAGGCGCGTATATCGTACCTGGCATGGTTCGGACTTTGCGCGGAATTCGACCGAGTCTGAAGACTTTGTCAATTGGAGCACCCAGTACTCCCTGATCACGGCCGAAAAAGAAAAGGAAAGGCTGGCACTGTCAATCCGAGTGCCAGTCATCCCCTCGGCCTGGGCCTGAACCCTTATATGTACTATAACTGCATTTTAAACCTCGAGAAAAAAGACATTCAGGTCTTGTGTCCAGAGTCGGACCAACCGAACCCTTTTCTACCAACACCTCTAGAGTACGTGCGAAGTTGGATAACTTACATACGATACCTTAAACCTTTTAAAGGATATCAAGAGCTCTGGTACGAAGTACCAGAAATCACGCATCCAGGACTATTAGAGCAAATAGCCTACCTGGAAAGTATCACAATGACTGACATACCTCATGAACCCACATTTCGGCGGGGCAATTTACCCTCTCACTGGTCCTCGCATGTTGCAAGCACTTATCTAATATCAAGGGCCTTTACGCCTAAAACAGCAGGTGACCATGCTACAAACTTGGCTCGATTGGCTACCCGTCTGGGGATTACCTTGGGTCAAATAAGACAAGACATAGACACCTCCCTCCACCAAGCGAATATCCCCTTCAAACATTTGCAGGGAGCTACCCAGGACAACACCTAAAAATTAATTAAGGTTTAACAGCGAATCGCCGACTGGCAAGATGTCCACGATAACGATATTGCAATTTTGTTGATGCAGCGCACAGGCGTGGAAAGTCAAATCAAGGGGATACAAGAAGAAATGTTGGCAGAAGTCGCAAAGAAAATTGACGCCCCAGAAAGGCATTAACAAGAACATGAAGATATAACCAGGAGGTTACATGGGACACTCTGGGAAGAAAGCCAAGCGGCATTAGCCCGAGATCAGACTTTGGAACAAATGGTCCACAGTCTAAGGGTGGAATTCGCGGAATTCCGCCCTCAAAGTGTCACGTGGGAAAGAGAAGTCAATCGGACACTAGGACAAATGCGCACCGATCAGATAACCCGCCAAGCGGAAATCCGCAGGTCCCAGGACCAACAGAAGCAGCAGAATGGTAAGACAAACAATACCCTAGAGGGATTGACGGTGGCCATACATAAAATATTAGCCACCGCACCAAGTCCTGGAACTGCAGGTCCCGCACCGTTATCCGCAGTTCAAGAAACTGATGATGAGGAGTACTACGCTCCTCCTACACGTCAGGATAAGGGAAAAGGCAGGGAAGCTGCTGATGCATCCCCATCAGGTGCCTGGGGAGGTAACCGAGGGGATCCTAGTGATGATGATGAGGATGATAGTGACGAAAGAGGAAGACGGAGAGGAGGTCCTAACCGAGGTAGGCAAGGACAAGCACCAGAACAGTCTGGTATGGCAGAGACACTTGCCAACACGATGGCGCTGAATATTGAGCGACCATCAGAGCCACCCCCATTCTTTGAAGACAGACCCGCACAAGATATATAGGTGTGGATTCTGCAATGTACCGACTATTTCGAAAGAAACCCGCGAATCTGGGATGACCCGCGGGAACGTGTCATATATGCGCTCAGCCGGAGAAAAGGAGACATAGTCCTTCCTTATACGGTATGGTACCGGAAGGCTATGGACGGACTTCAAGGGGAAACCAAACAGCCTGAGCTGGCGACACAGACCCGCTTTGAACACGATATGATCCCGCTATTCGGCCCAGTAGAAGCCGAAAGACTAGCTCTTCGAGCAATGAAACTAGTCACGTATGATGGCAGTATTGAACGCTATCTGACAGTCATGCAGAACCGTAACATTCGCGCACGCATGACCGGGGAGTCCTGGAGAGAGGAAGTCGACAATAAACTTCCTGATCAAATTGTCCGCCGGTTGTTGGCCCTGCAATATAAGACGGAGCAAGAATGGGAAGAGCCACTAAGGCTATACCGACAGTCGGAAGAAGGACTGTTAGCCAGAAAGAAAATTGGGCGAAAACCCCGCGTCCAAGCCTAAAATAGTCCCAGAGGTCAGAAGAGAAGACAGACGAGACACTAAACCAAAGCGACAACAGGATACTAAACCGTATGTCAAGGGAGGTGGAGCCCCACCACGAAAACAAAAAAGTAATGATGAACCGGACCGGCCATGAAAGAAGTTAGGAGGTGTATCAAAGACCACTCAGACCAACTTAGCCCAGGCCCCTACCGGTATCCCGCAGAGTGTAATAGACACACAGAGATGAGATGGAGATTGCATACGTTGTGGAAAGAAAAACTACACCTATCAAACGTGTTGGAGAGATGCCCATATATTGGTGGCAACGGTCAGCTCAAGACCGCTAAACATGGTAATCGACGCGCATGATTGGCAATTGTAAATCCTAAGTTAGCTCGCAAAGTCGCTGCTGTTCAGAATCCAGCACGAGTCAATAACATCCGCGAACTGGCGGACTACGAGGAACTGACCTATGTCAGTTCAATGGCACCATCGGCGACGGCGTTTGGGTATTCAGTGTCCAGATGGAGCTGGAATCGAAACGGGAACCCCCTTTGGCTAGGGTGTATTGGGTACCGACCATGATGGGGATCGGGTATTCCGTTTGCAACTACGGGAATCGAAACTGAAAATGATCAAAGGGGTGGGAAGCGAGTCTCTCCTTTCAGGATCAATCCAAGGAGGCTCTAAGGTAAGGGACTCCACGAGGGACTTGAGAGCTCGAACGCAAGAATCAATATGTGGAGAGTCTCCATCGAAAGAGAGGATAGTTAAGAAGCCCACATGGCCCAGGAGCCAACAGTATGAAGTTCCTCGCGTCACCTGGTGGTTGCCTGCTACCGGTGTGCAAGCAAGTTGCTATACCGAAAAGGTTGGGACATAGCAATGCAAGATCTACCTAATAACAATACACGACAGGCGGACAACTGAGGCGGGCCGGTCCACCTACCACACGAGTCTGAGTCGTATTATACGTATGTACTATCTTGCCTTCTGGCCAGAGTGTGGGATAGGCATGTACCGCTTTGGTGCGCAAGGCCCCTCTGAGGCAGCGGGACGGATAACCGCAATCTTGAGGGAAAGGACTCGGTGATAGCTGGAACAACATAATTGGTGAGTAAAACGGTTAACAAGTGCCCGAATATCTGCTATGAGCCTGGGTCTGGTGTGTTTGGAGAAGGCATCCCTCCTGAAAACTGGTCACGTGCAATAGCGTATTGGTCAAACCCCAGTTTAGTATGTAGACCCTGATTGTTAGAGCTAAAAGAGTTACTAGTTTGTCTGCGGAGACCTCAATGGTCGAAACTACGGGGGCGTAGTAACAAACATCTTGTTACCTACACCCCTCACCAACGATTCCTGTACGAAAGAAGCATGAAAGTCTTATCCGGACCAAGCGCGTGGAACTAGATGCTCGAAAAGCAAAGTGATACAACTTTCCGGAAGGGATTGCATACCTCCATATACACGATAAGCAATACAAAGTTGAAGTCTTGTTAGATTCCAGATATAACGTGTTCCTTATCAATAAGGACCTAGTTGAAGACCTTCGGTGTTCCCTCTATAGAACGTGACCATGCAGTTGATATCTAAGGCTTTGACGGATCGTCAGCTCCCTCAGGAGGGAAGTGTTACACTCTCCCAATAAAATTGGAAATAGGGAAAACTGAATACATCTCTGAAGTGTCGTGTGAAGTGGCTAAAGCAGGTTACTACGGAATGATAATTCCTTTTGGTTGGTGGCATCGTGAACTCCCAGTGTCTCACATAGAAGATGCCGAAAATTGGACCTTCTCCGCCAAATGTTGTGAAAACTGTGAGGAAAAAGATGAAGGAATAGCGGATATGTTCAAATATATCGAATCCGTCGCTTGGGATCCTAATGCCTGCCGCATTGTAAGAATCGGAGCCATCAAAAATACGTTAGAACTCGAATCATTACCGCAAGAATACCGGAGTTACCAACTTTTGTTTGAAGCCCAGATGGCAGAAGAATTAGCTCTGAGAAGGACATTCGATGACGAAATCAAACTGATTCCAGGATCAACTCCCCCCTTGGGGCCGGTATATCCGTTATCAGAAAAACAGCTTAAGTCTTTACTAGAATACTTGGAAACAATGATCAAACAAGGGAAAATCACACAGAGCCAATCGCCAGCAGGCGCATCCCTATTATTCGCACCAAAACAAGAGGGTAGACTACGTCTAGTTGTGGATTATTGAAATCTAAATAAGATTACTATCCTCAACAAACATCCCCTTCCACTAATGTCCGAACTCCGAGATAGAGTAGACGGCGCAAAGATCTTCACCAAGTTAGACCTTAAGGACAGCTGCCACCTGATTAGGATAAATGAAGGAGATGAATGGATGACAGCGTTCCGTACGAGATACGGACACTATGAATATAAGGTTATGCATTTTGGATTGGTCAACGCCTCGGTAACCTTCCAAGATATGATGAACAAAGTTCTACGGGATTACTTGGATGTCGGAGTTGTGTGTTACTTTGATGATATTCTCATCTACGCAAAGGATGAAAACGTACACATCGAAGCTGTTATGAAGGTTTTACAAATTCTATCGGACTTTCAATTAGCGGTATCGCTACAGAAATCGACTTTCCATGCCACGGAGGTAGAATTCCTTGGCTATATGGTGGTAGTCGATTGGGTGTCTATGAGCACCCGAAAGGTGGAATCCATAATGGTCTGGAAAGCACCAAAGTCTGTTAGAGAAGTACAAGTCTTTATGGGGTTTGGTAACTTCTATCAACTATTTATAAAAAACTTCACCGCTATTTGCAAGCCAATAACCGAGACATTACAAGGAAATCCAGTGAATTTTGAAAGGGGAATTGAACAGGACACTGCTTTCGAAGAGCTAAAGTACCCTTTCACCACAGCCTACATACTCCACCACCTTTTCCCAGAAAGAGAGACTGTGGTAGAAACAGATGCTACTGATTTTGCACTGGGCTGCGTTCTTTCTCAATACTTTGAGAAAAGATTGCCTCCCGTAGCTTTCCATTCCAGAAAATCAAACTCGGCGGAGCGCAATTATGAGATTCATGATAAAGAACCTCTCGCGATCCTAGAAGCTTTTAAATAATGGAGACACTACTTGATCGGCACTGAGAAACTGATCACTGTCTTTACCCACCATCAGAACCTACAATACTGTCTCACCACAAAATTCTGGAGTGGCCGTCAATTCGATGGGCTCAGAAGTTGGTAGAATACAATTTTCAGATTGTATACCGACCAGGCACAAAGGGCGGAAAGCCTGATGCTTTAAGCAGGCAGCCGGAGTACCGTCCGGAGGAGGGAGCTATGCATCGCTAATAGAAAATTTTGACTGAAGAAAATTTCTTGCTGTTTCTAGGAGCGTGGGTAGGCGATGAAGAGGAAGATTTGGATGGAGATAAAGATTTGGATTTGGAACCTTGAAGAGGTGGAAAGGAACTCATTATTAGGGTCATGAGATTGAGCAAAAAGGCATACTTGCCAACAAAGGGCTCACGAATGGCGGCAGGACAAGACCTGTATACCATAGACGATGACATTCTCCCGAAATATGGACAAGCATTAATAAGCACGGGTATAGCTGTGGGGCTACCACAAGGAACTTGTGGAAGAGTTGTCCCAAGAAGTGCATTAGAGGTCCAAAGCGGAATCTCTACCAGTGCTGGAGTAATTGATGCTGATTACACCAGCGAACTCAAAGTTGTACTTTTCAACGATAAAGATGTGGACTACCAAATAAGAATGGGCGATCGCATAGCTCAACTAGGGGTAGAAAAAGTCAACACCTCAGACATGATGGAAGTCAATGACTTGGAAGAAGCGGAGCAATGGACTGCGGGATTCGGAAGCACCGATATAGCGACAAGATCCTTGGTCGTCAAGGAACAGGAACCTAGCATCAGTTACCTGGAGGCGTCCGCCAAAGACAGCGAGCACTGGTACAACATTTCGGAAGTACCTGAAAAAGTTTTAATGTGAAATGCTATTATCCAGTGGAAAGGTATAAAGCAGTTTAATCCTGAATTCTTGGACGAGATACAGGCGGCTATCAAAACGGATACCGCGTGCAGGCAACGTAGGGAAGAAATCATTAGGTTATGAGACGAAGGAAAAGATTTCCCCAAAGACAGGACCCTAACCGACGATTTACTATATTATAAGCAAAGACTATTTGTACCAGACCGTCAGGCGCTATATACCAAAATTACAGAAGGATGTTACGATGCAAAGGTTGCAGGACATTCTCGGCAAGAAAAAACTTTGGAAATAATCATGCGAGACTTCTCCGGGAAAGGACTTGCGGTATGTGTCAACGACCACGTACGATCCTGCGATGAATGCCAACATAACAAATCGCCTAGTCAGGCCAAGTATGGACTATTGCAACCACTGCAAATACCCTATGCAGCATGGGCGTCCATCTCAGTAGACTTCATCACACAACTACCAGAGATGCAAGGATGCACTCAGATAATGGTAGTACTTGACAGGTTTACGAAAATGGCACATTTCAGGGGACTACAGACCTTGGCTACGACCAAGGATGTCGCGAATGCACTCCTAAAAGAAGTATCGCGGCTGCATGGCTCGCTAACCGAAATCGTCACGGACATGGACTCAAAGTTTGGAGGAGAATTTTGGGAATCCCTTTGCAAGGCGCTGGAAATTAAGCGAAGAATGTCAATGGCATACCACGCGCAGACTGACTGACAAACCGAATGTACCAACCAAGTGCTAGAAGGTCACCTGCGAAGTTTTGTCAAATATGATCAGAATAACTAGTATCAGCTACTACCGCTAGCGGAACATGCCTATAACAACTCTGCAACCAACGCTCATAGGATGTCGCCATTCTATGCGAACTACGGATTCCATCCACAGACAGAATAGATGAAGGAGGGTGAAGCTCAAAATCCAGGAGTGACACTTTTTACGGACTGGATTAAGACGATACATGAACAAGCAAGAGGGTCACTAGAAGAGACAAGAGAAGCGAGGTCGAAATATTAGAACCGGAAAGTTCGACAACAGCCAGACTTCAAGATATGGGACTAAGTAAGGTTGAATGCAAAAAACATCCCCACGCGACGGAAATCAAAGAAGCTAAGTCCAAAGCTGTACGGCGCGTTCCAAATCATGGAAAACCACGGATCCCGCGCTTTCAACCTGAACATATCCGCTCGATGGAACATTCATCCCATATTTCATGTCTCACTGTTGGAACCCTACCGCGTGTCAGTTCATGACAGTCGCCAACAACCCGGTAGAGAACCGGAGGACATTGATGGGGATCTGCGACAGGAGGTTGAAAAAATCATAAGCCACGAGATTCGTTCTTACAGGAGACGAGTACCCGGCCACCATCAAGAGAAGCAGGAACTGTGGTACTTCGTTAAGTGGCAAGCGTGTTCGGAAGATGTGACCACATTGGAGCCTCCCACCGGTATGGAAAATGCGGGGAAAGTTGTGGAGAATTTTCATAATGAAAATCCAGACATGCCAGGAAGGGCAGAAGTAAGATAGTGAGGAAAAGGTTTTCCTACCCGGGCCAAGTAAACGTGGAAGCTTTTTTACCCTGACCACACTGAGTCTTAAAATGTATTGAGAAGAAATTATAAAAATGGTTATAAAGGCATTCGAGGCGAAGCCTGGTAGGAGGGAGCTCATGTTAAGCATGTGGAACTCCGAGACATGTGCACAGACCCACAGGAGGGTAACAGTGCACTGACCGTCAATTTACCGGAACCAACACACCTCTCCAGCCCCCTTATGGAGCCCGCACGTCATTAGCGAGATTTCGCGAGTTGCGTCCCATAACTAACCATGTCACATCAATGAAGCCCACTTTATAACTCCTTATACGTTGCTGCCGTCCATTCGACGGGATCATGTTCACAGGATATATAAGAGGGGACCTTTGAGGATATATGGGAAGTGGAATAGAGGATGTCCATCGCACACGCATTGAGATAGTAGGCTTCAATGTTAGCCATCCTAAACTATGGGCCGGAGGTGATGGGACGTTTTCGGCGAAATACTCTGTGAGGATATCCCAGTAGTGGAAGCTATTAGGGGTATACCGAATCCACCCATACCCTTCTGAGATCAGCTGTAGGTTGGTTGGTCCTAGTAATAGGACCC
>JACCEG010000753.1:12243-25465 GCA_014065205.1 Tuber brumale | reverse complement strand
GCCTATCTACTCGGACCTAATGTCCTCCTTATATAGTTGCCCTTCACGCCCTTGTGACTCATCCTTCAAGTCACACGCCACATATGACTCACAACTGTGAGTCATATCCAAAACATCATAAACTAGTCATATGACCGAAGTGGTCACATGCGCAAAACCCATGACCTCTAAATGAGGTCATGTGCGAAACATAACATATCATCATAACCATATCATATGACTAAAGTGGTCATATGTGTGAAATCCCATGACTTCTAATGAGGTCATGTGCGAAACATAACATACCTATGACTCATAACTATGAGTCATGTGAAAACTTTTCCTTGCTAAGCCACATTCGTGACACTCATTTACCAAGTGACTCGATCTCTCGTAGAATAAGGGACTATATGAGAAACATGGTAAAATCCATGTCCCCTATCTGAGGACTACCTAGTCAGACATGAACACGGGTACTGAGAGTTGTCACAGTTGCATTTGGTTTTCGCACCTTCCTCATAGTCGGATCAGCTGGCATGCTACTGCTACACACTATCCTTGCTTACCGTCTTCTGGATATTACTTTCAGGTTTCATGGCCTAAATTTCACTGGTCTCCGTGCCTTGCGACAGGTTTTTTTGCATTCCACTCAAGCTTTCCATTCAATCTCCCACCAACTTCACAGAGTATATCCTGGTTGGCCATACATACATTTATCACAAGTGACTTAGAGCTTTGGCGATATGGTTAGGGTATAGGTTATTGGAGCAGGCTTTTTGCCATAGGTTGCAGCCCCTGTCAGAGTGTGGAGTTTCCTTTATTTTGATTGCTTAAGGGCATTTATTTTGCAGTTTTTACCATTCATGTATACTATAAGTTTGCTGGGCAGGAGAGTTTCTTTTAACTGCATAGAGTGTTGGAGTTGATGGTCTTAGGCAAGACACTTCTGGATTCAAGTTGTAGGGCCTATGGGCCAGGCACCTAGTTCTTGATATTGATGACCTTTGTGATTGTATTTCTTCTGGCTGCTTGGGGGCTAGCATAGGGGAGGTGGTGAGTGCATCTGCCATAGCTTATGCTGCATGTATACAGTATACCTTAAACATAGAATAAAATTGAAGATAAAAAAAGAAAGATTTGTAAAGCCAAGAAGGGCTAACCTGGGACTAAACCCTTGAATAATTAGTAAACAATCTAAGAAAAGAGTTTATTAAATTCTGGAAACAAGAGATAAACTAGAGAAATAAAGTCAATAAAGTACTAGACTCTTAACATGAGGACTGATAGATTCAAATGAGACAAATTCAGAAAATTAAAACTATGCAACTATTAGGTATATGGAAATCTAAGACAAAGTGCACAGACCTCACAGTAGGGCACCTGCGCACAAACCTGTGATTTACTGAAGGCCAATACCCCCCTCCAGCTCCCTTATAAGGCCCGCACATCATTAGCGAGATTTCGAGAGTAGTGTCTGGTAACTAAAATATCACATGAATGAAGCCCGTTTTACAACACCATGTATGTCAATGCTGTCTGTCTGACCATATGCTGTTCGCAGGATATATGGGAGGGGACAGTTGGCGATATCGGGAAAGTTGAATAGGTGAAATCTGTGGGAGGCACATTGAGATAGTAGGCTTCAAGGTTAGGCTTCGTGAACTAAGGGCTTAAAGGTGACGGGATGTTTGCGGCGAAATACTCTATGAAGATATTCCGGTAGTGGAGAGACTATTAAGAGAATACCGAATCTACCCATATCCATCTGAGATCAGCTGTAGGTTGGTTGGTCCTAATAATAGAACCCCTCTACAGAGGCCGGTAGATCAAGAGGAAGCACGCTAAGAGTAGAAGACCTAGATAAGCCGAAGACTCCTAACGCGATGCTACATTGGGCTTGGATTTGCGATTAGCTCTAGGTGGCCCATGTTAGGCATATGGAAATCTGAGACATGTGCACAGACCTACGGTAAGGTAACTGCGCACAGATCCTCAATTTACCAGAGCCAACACCCCCCTGCGGCCCCCTTATGGGGCCCGCACGTTATTAGTGAGATTTCGAGAGTTGCGTCCCATAACCAAAATGTCATATCAATGAAGCCCACTTCATAACACCATATACATCGCTGCCGTCCGGCCGACCGCATGCTGTTCGCAGGATATATGAGAGGGGACCTTTGGCGACATCGGGGAAGTGGAGCGGTGGAGATCCGTCGCAGGCACATTGAGATAGTAGGCTTCCAAGTTAGGCTTCCTAAACTATGGGCCGAAGGTGATGGGACGTTTTCGGCGAAATACTCTAGGAGGATATCCCGGTGGTGAAAGCTACCAGGAGTATACTGTATCCACCCATACCCTTCTGAGATCAGCTGTAGGTTGGTTGGTGCTAGTAATAGGACCCCTCTATGGAGGCCGGCGGACCAAGGGGAAGCATGCTCAGAATGGAAGACCTAGATAAGTCGGAGACCCTTAAGACGCTGACACGTTGGGCTCGGACTTGCGATTGGCACTAGGTGGACTGGCATGAACTTGATCACTTCATGACCGAAGAGACTACTGGAATGATAGTCAATCAGACTAGAGTAATATTATAGTCTATGCGGACATCTAAGTTGAAGGCCGCTGTTTGGTACAACAAATAGCAGAGTCATCTCAATGGAGGAATACTATTCCGAGTCCGCGAAAGGGTGTGATAAGTTTCAGGGTTAAACGGTGTTCGCACTTATAAGATTCTGGACCTTTGTGTATTAAATACAGGGTGGTACTTCGGAGGCATAGTAGTTAGAAGTAGTCCGCGAACACTCAGACGCGGGATATAAATATCGAAGTGCCTCCCGAGCTTTATAGACCTCATCAAGCAACGGAGAAGAGATCTTATCAATATAAAATTGTTTACCTCATAAATCTTTACCTTACTTTTATTTTATCGAGACGTGCCTTCCTCGACAGATTCTCTGAACAAAGATTTTAGCCTATGTCCCTCAGTTATATACTTGAGTTTGGGGTCCGCCTAACAGTCCAGTATGAAACTGGTCACTTCATGACTGAAGAGACTACTAGAACAATAGTTAATATGACTAAAAGTAATATAATAGTCTATGTGGACAACTAAGTTGAAGACCGCTGTTTGGTATAACAAATTGCACAGTCATCTCAATGGAGGAACACAATGCTGTAACTGTGAATGGGTATGATAAGTTTCAGGGTCAAATGGTGCTCGCACTTATAAGATTGTGAACTTTTGTGTATTAAAACCAGGGTGGTACTTTGTAGGCATAGTAGTTAGAAGTAGTCTGCGAACACTTAGATGTGGGATATATATATCGAAGTGCCTCCCGAGCTTTACAGTCATCATCAAGTAATGAAGAAGAGATCTTATCAATATAAAATTGTTTATAACATAAATCTTGACTTTACTTATTTTGTCGATACAAGCCTTTCTTGACAGATTTTTGGATCAAAGATTTGGCCTATATTCCTCATTTATACTAGAGATCATCGTCTGCCTGACAGTATATTGATAGTTCTCCTGTTAATAAGGTTCATCATATGAACCACGAGTTCACTTCAAACTCCACCATCAGCTCAGGCTTTGATAACATTTTCTGAAGCACCACATTGTTTAATTTATATTCATACAAGCGAAGAAATATTCAACAAAGAACTGTCCGAAATCAAAGTCTTTGAGTTTATACTAGAACTCTCATGGTTCGCAATACCTTTTAGCATCTGAACAATAGATCAATTCAATTGCATATGTTGTACCTGGTATAGTTTCAACTTTGAGTGAACTTCAACCAAGTCAGAAAACCTCGTCGTGTAGAGTACCTAGTACTTTGAAAACAACAAACTAGGCATAATTAGTCAAGGAGAATCTATCCTTTCAGCCTGTGCTTAGAAACCAACATATGTACTACAAGTACATCTTGAACTTTGAAAAAGAGATATTCAGGTCCTGAACCCAGGATCAGATCGCCCAAACTCCTTTTTACCTATACCGCTAGAGCACCTCAGACACTACATACCACATATAGGCTTTCTTAAGCCTTATAAAGGATATCGAGAACTTTGTTACAGAGTACCAATAATCAACTATCCAGGGCTATTGAAACAATTAGCCTATCTCGAGAAAGTCACAATGGCTGTGATACCGCAAAATCTAAATAAAAGTATGCGGGCAGGAGAACCTATGGACACCTGGCCAGATATGACAGCGACAGATGATTTTGTCATATGGAGTAAATCTCTATCAACACCGCATGATTCTCATGGCCAGAGAAATGTTATACCCTATTCTCAGCGATGTTCCAGTGTGGCAAGTACACACCAGATATTACGGTTCTTAACACCAAAGCCAAGAGATCATACTGCAAACCAAGCCAAGTTAGCTGGGTGTCTGGAAATAACCTTGGGTCGAATTAGATAAGATATCGATATCTCACTTGACCAAGCTAACATCACCTTCAAATATTTGAAGGGAGCCATCCAAGACAATATTTTAAAACTACTTAAGGTATAACAGCAAATTGCAGAAGGACAAGATGTCCATGATAATGACATTACCGTCTTATTGATGAAGTTGGCAGGCATGGAACAAGGGGTTAAGAATATCCAGCAGGAAATACTATGAGAAGTATTAAAGACGATGGAGGTACAAGATAAGCGTCAACAGGAACATTAAGAAATAACCACGAGGTGACATAGAATACTTGGACAGAAAAGCGGGGAGGCTTTTGCCTGCAACCAAATACTGGAACAAATGGTTACCATTTTGCGAATGGAATTCCTAGAATTTTGTACTCAAAGTGTTAGTCGCGAGAAGGATGTCGACCAGGCATTAACCGCATGGAGAATAGATCAAAGAGTTCATCAAAGAGAGAATTGGAAACCCAGAACTCTCTAGCATTGGCGGGGAGAAGAAGCAAATAATAGGATAAGAGCATTAACAGCCTCATTGAACAGCGTACTAGCAGCAGTACTAGAACAAGGTGCTTCAAGACTAATACCCTTACCAGCAGTAGGGGAAGAGAATGATGACGACTATTAGTCCTCACCAAAACACAGAGAAAAGTGGAAAGGCAAAGAAGCTGCTGATGCATCATCCTCAGGGGCACAAGGATAAGATCCTGATAATCCTAGTGATGATGATTCTAGTGATGATGATGATGACAAAGGAGAGAGAGGTAGAAGAAGAGGACATCCTGGCCATAGTCAGTGAGGACAAATACTAGAACAGTCTGGTATGTCAGAAACATTTGGCAACATGATGGTGCTAAATATTAAACAAGTGCCAGAACCACCGGCATTCTTTGAGGCCAAATCCACACAAGATATATATGTCTGGATTATAAAATGCAAGGACTATTTCGAGAGAAACCTGTGGTTATGTGACAATGCCTGAGAACAAGTAATCTACATGCTCAATAGTGCCAAAGGAGATATAGTCCTTGCTTATATCATCTAGTACATGAAGGCTATGGATGGCCTTAAGGTGGAATTCCAATAGCCAGAGTTGGATACATGGTGTTAGGCCGACCCCAATCTCTAGTATAACTGAGGACCGTAGGCCAAAATCTTTGTTCAGAGAATCTGTCGAGGAAGGTTCGTCTCAATAAGGTGAAGGTAAAGTAAAGATTTATGAGGTAAGTAATTTAATATTGATAAGATCTCTTCTCTGTTGCTTGATGATGTCCGTAAAGCTCGGGATAAACTGCGATATTTATATCCCACGTCTAAGTGTTCGTGGACTACTTCTAACTACTATGCCCCCGAAGTACCACTCTGGTTTTAATACACAAACATCCAGAATCTTATAAGGGCAAACACAGTTTGACCCTGAAACTTATCGCAGCCTTTCGCAGACCCGGAATAGTATTCCTCCGTTGAGATGACTGCGCTATTTGTTATGCCAAATAGCGGCCTCCAACTTAGATATCCGTATACACTATTATATTACTCTAGTCTAGTTGACTATCGTTCCAGTAGTCTCTTCAGTCATGAAGTGAGCAAGTTCATGCCGGGCTACCTAGTGCCAATCACAAGTCCAAGCCTGACGTGTCAATATCTCAAAGAGCTCTGACTTATCTGGATCTTCTATTCTGAGCATGCTTCCCCTTGGTCCGCCAGCCTCTGTA
Organism: Tuber brumale; assembly: GCA_014065205.1. NCBI lineage: Eukaryota > Fungi > Ascomycota > Pezizomycetes > Pezizales > Tuberaceae > Tuber > Tuber brumale. The sequence continues at coordinate 19,352 of JACCEG010000753.1, read as the reverse complement.
GAGGGGTCCTATTACTAGGACCAACCAACCCACAGCTGATCTCAGAAGGGTATGGGTAGATTCGGTATACCCCTAATAGCCTCTGCAATTGGGATATCCTCTTGGAGTATTTCCCCGAAAATCTACCAACACTTTTGGCCCATAGTTTAGGAAGCCTGATTTAGGAGCCTCTTATCTCAATGCACCTCTGACAGACTTCCTCTATTCTACTTCCCAGATGTCGCCAAAGGTCCCCTCTCATATATCCTGCAAACAGCATGCGGTCGAACGGACCGCGGCGATGTATATAGTGTTATGACGTGGGCTTCATTGATTTGACTTTTTAGTTATGGGACGCAACTCTCGAAATCTCGCTAATGATGTGCGGGCCCCATAAGGGGGCCCGAGGGGGGTGTTTGCATTCTGGTAAATTGAGGGTCTGTGCGCAGTTACCCTACCGTGGGTTGGTGCACATGTCTCGGATTTCCATATACCTAATATGAGCTCCCTCCTATCCGGCTTTGCCTCGCATGCCTTTATAACCTTTTATAATTTTCTTTTAAGTATATTTTAAGACCCAGTATGGTCAGGGTGAAAAACCTCCTGCATTTACTTGACCACGGTAGGAAAACCTTTTCCTCACTATCTTACTTCTGCCCTTCCTGGCATGTCCAGATTTTCATTATGAAAATTCTCCACAACTTCCTCCCTGTATTCCATACCGGTAGCAGGCTCCGATGTGTTCTCATCTTCTGAACACCCTTGCCATTTGACGAAGTACCACAGTTCCCGCTTTTCTTGGTAGCGGCTGCGTGCTCGTTTCCTGTAAGAACGAATCTCGCTTCTTACTATTTTTTCAACCTCCCATTGTAGATCACCATCGATGTCCTCCCGTTCTCTAGGGGGTTGCTTACGATTGTCATGAACTGACTCGCGGTAGGGTTCCAATAGGGCGACATGGAATACAGGATGAATGTTCCATCGATCGGATATGTGGAGCTTGAAGACTCGCGATCCACGTCTCTCCATGATTTGAAAGTGATGGTATAGCTTTGGACTTAGCTTCTTTGATTTCCACTGGGTTCGAATGTTTTTTGTATTTAACATTACTTTGTCCCTGATCTTGTAGTCCGGCTGTTGTCAAGCTTCCCGGTCCTAATATTTTGACATTCCTTCACACGTGTTTTCTAGTGACCCTCTTGCTCGTTCATGTATGGTCTTAATCCAGTTCGCGCAAAGTGTTGCTCCTGGATTTTGAGCTTGTCGCTCCTTCATCTACTCTGTCTGTAGATGAAAACCATAGTTCGCATAGAATGGTGACATCCCGTGAGCGTTGGTTGCGGAGTTGTTATCGGCATGTTCAGCTAGTGGTAGTAGTTGATACCAGTAATCCTGATCATAGTTGACAAAACCTCGCAGGTAACCTTCCAGCTCTTGGTTGGTTTGTTCAGTTTGTCCGTTAGTTTCAGGATGGTATGCCGTTGACATTCTTCGCTTAATTTCCCGCGCTTTGCAGAGTGATCCCCAGAATTCTTCTGCGAACTTTGTGTCTATGTCCGAGACAATTTTGGTTGGTAGACCGTGCAGCCTTTATACATCTTTCAGGAATGTGTTTGAGATATCTTTGGCCGTAGCCGACATCTGTAGTCCGATGAAATGTGCCATCTTTGTGAATTAATTGAGTACTACCATTATCTGAGTCCATCCATGTGACTCTGGTAGTTGTGTGATGAAGTCCACCCAGATGGACGCCCATGCTGCATAGGGTATTTGCAGTGGTTGCAATAATCCGTACTTAGCGTGTCTAGATGATTTGTTATGTTGGCATTCATCACAGGATCGTACGTAGTCATTGACCCATGCCACAAGTCCTTTCCAATAAAAGTCTCTCATGATTATTTCCATAGTCCTTTCTTGTCCGCAATGTCCTCCAAAATTTGCATCGTGACATCCTTCGGTGATCTTGGTGTATAGTGCCTAACTATCTAGTACAAATAGTCTTTGCTTATAATAGAGTAGATCGTCGGTTAAGGTCCAGTCCTTGGGAAAATCCTTCCCTTTGTCTCGTAACCTAATGAGTTCTTCCCTCCATTGCTTCCAAGCTGCGTCTGATTCGATAGCTGCCTGTATCTCGTCTAGGAATTCTGGATTGAACTGTTTCATACCTTGTTGCAGGATAATCGCGTTTGACATTAGAAACCTTTGCAGGAACTTCTGAAATATCATACCAATGTTTGTTGTCTTTAGCCGATGCCTGTAGGTAGCTGATGCTAGGTTCCTGTTCTTTAACGATCAAGGATCTTGTCATTATATCGGTGCTTGCGAATCCTGTAGTTCCTTGTTCCGCATCTTCCAAGTTGTCTACTTCTATCATGTCTGAGGTGTTGACTTTTTCTACCACTAGTTTAGCTATGCGATTGCCCATTCTTACTTGGCAGTCCACATCCTGATGGTTGAAACGTATGACTTTGAGTGCGCCGGTGTAATCAGCATCAATTACTCCTGCGCTGGTGGAGATTCCACTTCGGACTGCTAATCCGCTTCTTGGGACAACTCTTCCGTAGGTTCCTTTATGTAGCCCCACCCCTATACCTGTCCTTATCAATGCTTTTCCATATCTGGGGACAATGTCATCCTCTATGGCATATAGGTCATGTCCTGCTGCCATTCTGGAGCTCTTTGTTTGCAGGTATGCTTTTTTGCTCAATCTCTCACCCTAATAACGGGTTCCTTTCCACCTCTTCGAGGTTCCAAATCCAAATTCCCATCTCCATCCCAGTCTTCTCCTTCATCACCTACCCTCGCTACCAGTGATACCAAGAAACCTTCTTCTTTCAAATTTTTTGTTTGCGATGCGTAGCCCCCTCCTCAGAACGGTACTCTGGCCGTCTGCTTAATGCATCAGGCTTTCTGACTTTAATGCCTTGTCGGTATACAATATGGAAATTGTATTCCACTAGCTTCTGAGCCCATTGAATTTGACGGCCACTGGAGATCTTTGAGGTGTGGAAGTATTGTAGTTTTTGATGGTTGGTCAAGACGGTAAGCGGTTTTTCCATTCCAATCAAGCAGTATCTCCATTCTTTAACTACTTCAAGAATTGCGAGGAGTTCCTTATCATGAATCTCATAATTGCGCTCCGCCGAATTCAATTTTCTGGAATGGAAAGCTACTGGATGTAACCTTTTCTCAAAATATTGAGAAAGAACACAACTGATTGCAAAATCGCTAGCATCGGTTTCTACCACAGTCGCTCTTTCTGGGAAAAAGTGGTCGAGTATGGGTACTGTGGTGAATCGGTGCTTCAGCTCTTCAAAAGCCATATCCTGTTCCAGTCCGCATTTAAAACTTTTAGGATTTCCTTGTAATGTCTCGGTTATGGGTTTGGAAATAGCCGAGAAACCTTTCATAAAGTGTCAGTAGAAGTTAGCAAATCAAATAAACGCGGGTACTTTTTTAACCGACTTAGTTGATTTCCAAACAATTATGGATTTCACCTTTCGTGTGCTCATAAACACCCCATGAACAGCCACTATATAGCGGAGGAATTCTACCTCAGTTGCGTGGAACGTTGATTTCTTTAGTGATACCGCTAATTGAAAGTCTGATAGACTTTGTAAAACTCTTTTGACAGCTTCCATGTGTTCTTTTTCATCCTTTGAATAGATGAGAATGTCATCCAGATAACACACGACCCCAACATCTAAGTATTCTTGGAGTACCTGGTTCATCATATCTTGGAAGGTTACTGGAGTGTTGACCAATCCAAAAGGCATGACCTTATATTCGTAATGTCCATATCTCGTTCTGAAGGCTGTTTTCCATTTATCGCCTTCCTTAATCCTAATCAGGTGATAGCCATCTTCAAGGTCTAACTTGGTGAGGATCTTGGCACCAGCTTCCCTGTCTCTGAGTTCAGACATTAGTGGAATGGGATGTTTGTTGAGGATGGTAATCTTATTTAGATTTCTGTAATCCACAACCAAGCATAGCCTTCCATCAGGTTTGGGTACGAATAATATAGGTGCTCTTGCAGGAGATTGACTTCGAGTAATCTTTCCCTGCTTAATCATTGTTTCCAAGTATTCCGGTAAAGCCTCTAGCTGTTTTTTTGGATAGCAGATATATTGGCCCCCAGGGAGGAGTCCATCCTGGGACTAGCTTGATCTCGTGATCCAATGTCTGTCTCGGGGCTAATCTTTCTGCTGTCTGTGCTTCCAACAAATATTTGTAATGCCAGTATTCCTTCGGTAACGATTCGATTTCTACCATATTTTTTATGACTCCAATTCTTCCGATGCGGCAAGCATTAGGGTCCCAGGCGACAGATTCGTCATATTCGAACATATCACTATTCCTGCATCTTCTTCCACACAGTTTTCACAACCTTTTGCGGAGAAGGTCCAATTTTCTGCATCTTCTTTGTGAGACACTGGGTGTTCACAATGCCACCAACCAAAGGGAATTATCATTCCATAGTGACCTGCCTTAGCTACTTCACACGACACTTCCAAGATGTGTTGGTTTTTTCCTATTTCCAATTTAATAGGAAGAGTGTAACACTTTCCTCCTGAGGCGGCTGAAGATCCGTCAAAGCCTAAGATATCAACTGCAGTGTTGCGTTCCACTGTAGGAACGCGAAGGTCTCCAACTAGGTCCTTATTGATAAGGAATACGTTGGATCTCCAGTCTAATAAGAGTTTAACTTTGTATCGCTTATCGTGTATGTAGAGGTAAGCGATCCGCTCCGGGCAGTTATATCGTTTTGGTTTTGGAGCGTCTAACTCCATGCGCTTAGCGTGGATAAGATTTTCCAGGTTTTTTCGTTTAGGCATAGTTGGTGTTGGGTGTAGGTAACAAGATGTTTGTTACTATGCCCGCGTAGTTTCGACCATTGAGGTCTTCACCGACAAACCAGTAACTTTTTTAGCTCTAACAATCTGGGTCTAAATACTTCAGCGGTGTTTCACTGATACGCGATAGCGCACGACCAGTTTTCAGGCTGCATGCCTTCTCCCGACACGCCAAACCTAGGCTCATAGCAGATTTTCCTGCGGTTCTTAGCCATTTTACTCCCCTGGTGTGGGGTTTCTATTTTCACTGAATCCTTTCCCTTAGGGTTTCGGTTATCCGTACAGCTCCCTCAGAGGGTCCTTGCGCACCAAAGTGGTACATCCCTATCCCACACTCTGGCCAGAAGGCAAGATAGTGCATATGTATAATACGACTCAGACTTGTGTGGTAGGTGGAATGGCTCGCGTCGCTTGTCCTCCTGTCCTGTATTGTTATCAGGTAGATCTTGCATTGCTATGTCCCCACTTCTTCGGTATAGTAACTTGCTTGCACACGGGTAGCAGGCAACTACCAGGTGACTCCAGGAACTTCGTACGCTTGGCTCCCGGGCCATGTAGGCATGTTGACTATCATCTCTTTTGATTAAGACTCTCCATATATTGATTCCTGTATTCATGCTTTCAAGTCCCTTGTGGGGTCCCTTCACTTAGGGCCTACTTGCATTAATCCTGAAAGGTGAGACTCACTTCGTGCTGCTTTGATCATTTTGAGTTTTGGCTAGCGCAGTTGCACACGGACTACTCGATCCCCGTCGTGGTCGGTACCCAATCCACCCCAGCCAAAGAGGGTCTCCATTTCGATTCCAGCTCCATTTGAACACTCAATACTCAAACACCGTCACCGTTGGTGTCGACAAACTGACCTTGGTCTGTTCTTCGTCATCCCCCAGTTCCCAGATCTTATTGACTAGTGCTGGGTTCTGGACAGTCGCTACTTTGTGAGCTAATGCAGGCTTTACATTAGCCGATCTTGCTCATCGAATTTCTATTTTTATCGGTCTTGAGCTGACTGTTGCCACCGATATATGGGCATCCCCCCCACACGTCTGGTAGGTCTGGTTTTTCTTTCCACAATGTGTACAATCTCCCTCTCTCCTACGAGTATCTATCACACTCTGGAGAATGCCGGTATGAGCCTTGCCGAAGTTCGTGTGAGTGGTCTTTATTGCACCGCCCAACCTTTTCCTAGGCTTATCCAGCTCGTTGTCCCTTTTCTGCTTTCGTGGTGGGGCTGCAACTCCTTTGATATAAGGTTTAGTATTCCTTGGTCGGTTCGGTTTAGAGTCCCATCGGTCTTCTCTTTTGACCTCTTGGACTGCTTTAGGCTGGGCCGGTTTATCACGCTCAATTTTTTCTATGGCCAGAAGTCCTTCATCTGACTACCTGCACAGCCTTAGTGCCTCTTCCCATTCTTGATCTATGGTATACTGCATGGCCGAGAACTTGCGAACAATATGTTTGGGAAGTTTATCTTCTACTTCCTACCTCCAGGACTCTCTGGTCATGCGTGCATGAATGTTATGGTTTTGTATGACTGTCAGATAACACTCAATACTACCATCGTACTCGACTAGCTTCATTGCTCGCAGCACTAGTCATTTGTCTTCCACTGGGCCAAATCGTTTGATCATATCGTGTGCGAAACGAGTCCATGTTGTCACCTCTGGCTGCTGCGTTTCCCTTTGAAGTCCGTCCATAGCCTTCTGGTACCAAATAGTGTAAGGAAGTACTATGTCTCCTCTCGTACAGCTGAGCGCATATATGACTCATTCCCGTACATCATTCCAGATCTGCTGCTTTCGTTCGCAGTAGTCGGTACATTGGAAAATCCACACATATATATCTTGTGTGGGGTTATCCTCAAAGAATGGGAGTGGCTCTGATGGTCACTTGATGTTTAGCACCATTGCATTGGCAAGGGTTTCTGCTATGCCAAACTGTTCTGGTGTTTGTCCTTGCCTACTCCAGCTAGGACTTCCTCTTCTTCTTCCTCTCTGATCATCATCATCATCATCGTCGCTAGGATCTCCAGGGTCATCTCCCTGGGCACCTGAGGGGGATGCATCAGTGGCTTTCTTGCCTTTTGTTAGGCATATGGAAATCCGAGACATGTGCACAGACCCACGGTAGGGTAACTGCGCACAGACCCTCATAATTACCGGAGTGCCAACACCCCCCTCCGGCCCCCTTATGGGGCCCGCACGTCATTAGCGAGATTTCGAGAGTTGCGTCCCATAACTAAAAAGTCACATCAATGAAGCCCGCTTCATAACACCA
>JACCEG010000753.1:0-11613 GCA_014065205.1 Tuber brumale | reverse complement strand
GAGGCATAGTAGTTAGAAGTAGTCCGCGAACACTCAGACGCGGGATATAAATATCGAAGTGCCTCCCGAGCTTTACAGACATCATCAAGCAACGGAGAAGAGATCTTGTCAATATAATATTGTTTTACGCTTTAAATCTTTACCTTCTTATTTTATCGAGACGAGCCTTCCTCGATAGATTCTCCAATCAAAGATTTCGGGCCTACGTCCCTCAGTTATATACTAGAGTTTGGCGTCCGCCTAACACCTTTCCCCTTATCTCTCTGTGTAGGCAGAGCGTAGTATTCTTCGTCATCTGGTTCCCGGACGGCGGGTAAGGGTACGGGCCCTGCAGCTTCAGGACTTGGTGCGGTGGGCAATATCCTATTTATTGATGCCATCAATACTTTTAGGGTATTATTTGTCTCCTTATTCTACTGCTGTTGCTGGTCTTGTGACCTGCGAATCTCTGCTTGGCGAGTAGTCTGGTCTAGGCACATTTGTCCTAGGGTACGGTTAACTTCTCTTTCCCATGTGGTACATTGATTTCAGAATTCTAGGAATTCCGCCCTCAGGTTAACAACCATTTGTTCCGAAGTTTGATCTCAGGGTAATGCCGCCTGGCTTTCTTCTCTGAGTATTCCATGTAACCTAGTGGTTACCTCTTCATGTTCCTGTTGATGCCTATCTTGAGTGTCCATTTTCCTTACCACTTCCTGTAGCATCTCCTCTTGTATCCCCTTAATTTCACTTTCTATGCCAGCCAGCTGCATCAGTAAGAGAGCAATATCGTTATCGTGGATATCTTGTCTGTCACCGATTTGCTGTTGAACCTTAATTAATTTTAAGGTATTATCTTAGCTTGCTCCCCTCAAATGTTTGAAGGTGATATTGTCTTGGTCAAGTGAGGTATCTATATCCTGCCTTATCCGACCCAGCGTCAACCCTAGACAAGCAGCTAGCTTGGCTAAATTGGCAGCGTGGTCTCCACCTAGTTATGGTGTTGAGGCCCTTGATATCCGATGTGTGCTTGCGACACTAGAGGATCGGTGAGTGGGTACATTTCCTCTTCGTAATGAGGGTTCATGAGGTGTTGACGGAGAAGGACTCGATATTGCCGAATCATCGGTTTTATCCATCATATTTGGATGTGTGTCCATGGGTTCTCCCACCCCTATCCTCTTCTATGGGTCTTGAGGTATCTCAACCATTGTGATACTTTCCAGGTAGGCTAATTGCTCTAATAGTCCTGGATGCATGATTTCTGGTACTTCGTACCAGAGTTCTTGATATCCTTTAAAGGGTTTAAGGAATCGTATGTAAGGTATCCAACGTTTGAGGTACTCTAGAGGTGTAGGTATGAAAGGGTTTGGTTGATCTGATTCTGGACTCAGAATCTGAATTTCCTTTTTCTCGAGGTTTAAAATATACTTGTAGTACATAAAAGAATTTGTTAGGCCCAGGCCGAGGGGATGTCTGGCCCCCGAATGACTGTCAGATTTCTTTTTATCAGAGTACTGGGTACTACACTCAATGAAGTTTTCAGACTTGGTGGTACTCTACTCGAAGTCCGGACCATACCAGGTATGATATATGCAATTGAATTGATCCCTCATTAGGATCCAAAAGGTATTGTGAACCACGAGGGTTCTGTGATAAACTCTTCTTCGATTTCCATTAACTCACTGTCGAAGACTTTTCCAAATGTCTGAATATAGATGGGAGAGTGAGGGGCTTCAAAAATGTAGTCGAAGTCTGAGGTGAGGGTGGAGTTTGAAGTGAACTCGTAGTTCATATAGTGAGCCTTGGTAACAGGAGAACTATAAATATACTGTTAGGCGGACGCCAATCTCTAGTATAACTGAAGAATGTAGGTCAAAATCTTTGTTCGGAGAATCTTTCGAGGAAGGCTTGTCTCAATAAGGTAAAGGTAAAGTAAACATTTATGAGGTAACCAATTTAATATTGATAAGATCTCTTCTCTGTTGCTTGATGATGTCTGTAAAGCTCGGGAGGCTCTTCAATATTTATATCCTGCGTCTGAGTGTTCGCAGACTACTTCTAACTACTGTGCCCCCAAAGTACCACTCTGGTTTTAATACATAAACGTCCAGAATCTTATAAGTGCGAACACAGTTTGACCCTGAAACTTATCACACCCTTTCGCGGACCAGGAATAGTATTCTTCCGTTGAGATGACTGCGCTATTTATTATACCAAACAGCGGCCTCCAACTCAGATATCCAGCTAGACTATTATATTACTCTAGTCTGGTTGACTATTGTTGCAGTAGTCTCTTCGGTCATGAAGTGATCAAGTTCATGCTGGGCCACCTAGTGCCAATCGCAAGTCTGAGCCTGACGTGTCAACATCTCAAGGGGCTCCGACTTATTTAGCTCTTCTATTCTGATCATGCTTTCCCTTGGTCCGCCAGCCTCTCTTGAGGGGTCCTATTACTAGGACCAACCAATCTACAGCTGATCTCAGAAGGGTATGGGTGGATTCAGTATACCCCTAATAGCCTCTGCTATTGGGATATCCTCCTGGAGTATTTCGCTGAAAATGTCCCACCACTTTCGGCCCATAGATTTAGGAAGCCTCACTTTCAAGCCTACTATGTTAATGCGCCTCTGACGGACTTCCTCTGTTCCACTTTCCAGATGTCGCCAAAGGTCTCCTCCCATATATCCTGCGAACAGCATGTGGTCCGGCGGACAGCGGTGATGTATATGGTGTTATGAAGTGGGCTTCATTGATGTGACCTTTTGGTTATGGGACGTAACTCTTGAAATCTCACTAATGATGTGCAGGCCCTATAAGGGGGCCGGAGCGGGGTGTTGGCACTCTGGTACATTGAGAGTCTGTGTGCAGTTACCCTACCATGTGTCAGTGCACACGTCTCGGATTTCCATATGCCTAACATAACTGCTCCTCAAAATCTTCCACCCCTACTCTTCGTAGGGTATGCCCTATCCTGCAGGATGAGGAAAATATGAACACACAAGATGACTCTGGTGAGGGTCCTTCAACTATATCACACTCCCTCTTTCCCCCCTTTGATCCTATGATAACTATGATAACCCGTGCTGTACACAGCTGTACCTTCTTAGCACATACCTTTTCAGTAGTTTGAAATCTCTACAAAGCCTCCTGGCCTAATCTCCTATGGCCGTAGACACCTACTCTTATCTTCCAGCCTGAGATGCTCCTAGGCATGTAATGGCTGGTCTCCCTTCTCCTGAAAATACCATGCTGGAGGTGGCTCCCTTGTACATCGCTTATCCATTCTTTAATACAACTGCTTGGAAACCTAGAGAGTATTCCTATCCTTATTTAATTCGCTTAGTATCCCTACATTTTCCTTTTGTTTTAGTTGCCTTTCAAGAACTTTCTTTCTTTCAAGGCAGTCTCTCTACTTTTGTAAGTTCCAAGTCCTTTATCTCCTCCTACACTCTAGATATTAAACCAAAAGTGGCATCTTACTTCCTAGTAGAGGTCACATTCCACCTCTCTGTCCTCCTAGTTGACTCCCAGAGTCAGGACTAGATAGCCATAGATTATTCCTCTCCAGGTGGTTTTTTCAACTCCTTCACTACTTTCTTTCGAGTTATTAATATTTACAACACTTAGTATGCTACTTCTTCCTCCAGGACGGTACCCTTTGACTCCACCTTCTGCCAAATCATTGAAATGCACACTGGTCTTGGGCAACTTCAATTTACATCACCTGTTGTCAGACCCAAATAAGTCTTCTCTGTTGTGGAACTGGCGGCCTGGGCTTTCTACTTGGAGAGGGTGGTCCAAGAAGCCCTCTCCCTCCTCAAACTAGTACTCTAACCTATTTCTCCTTCACGGTAATCCTGAGACAATCTGTCCTGGACCCTGCATTCTCTAACTCCACTCAGTTCTCAGACTATGAGAACTAGCGCACTCTTCTCCCACCAATAGGCTCAGATTATGTACTGATCTTCATTACACTTTCACCACCAACTACCAGGTCCTCCCCCTCTCCAGCCTGGTCCAAGTTCTACTGGATTAAGGTATCCTAAGAGCCAAAAACTATGACATTTGCCCCCCCTCTGTCCCTCCTGACCCCAGCAAGCCTGGTGAGCTAGTTTGACCTTGCTATAACTAAGCTCATATTGTTACTCCAGACAAACATCTTGCAAAAGTGACTCTTCTACTAATTAAACTCTTGGAAGTCTACGGACCTTTAAGCCTAAAAGACGACCTATTACTAAATAGTGCATACTGCTTGCAGCTTTTTCCTCACTTCCTCCCCTCAAGACATCCATGCAGCCAGAAGGTTCTACTTCAAGGTAATTAAAAAGGCTCAAAACAAATACTGGAAAACTTCCTACAATTTGCAAACCCGCAAACTCAAGCGATAGTAAAGAGATTTGCCTTTGGCGAACTCTGTGACAGATTCCCACAAATCCCAGGTACTGACTCTCAGATGGCGACAATTGATGCTCTTCACTTACAATTATTTTCTACCCAGATCTCCCATGGACCCTACTCATGACTAAGGGAGGTTAAGGATGTTCCCCTCCTTACCGAGGAGGGAATCTTGGATGCTCTCAGATGATTAACCGTATCCTCAGCCCCCTGCACAGATCAGATCTCCCACTCAGTCTGAAAATGGGTGCAAAAGTGCAACCTGGTCATACTGACCTCCCTGCTCAACTCTTTGGTATCCTTTAGTATCAACTCTCCCTTTCTCAAAAAGGCAGATGGTATCATCCTAGACAAACCTGGCAAGGCCTTCTACAACATCTACGCATCTTTCAGGATCATAATACTCCTCGAAATAGTCTCCCAGATCCTGGAAAGAATCATGGCAAACAGACTGGCATTTCAGGCCTGCTGCCTTGGTCTCCTCTCTCTGTACCAGTATGGTTCACTCTCTGGACTAAGCACCTTTGCTGCAATCACTACACTATTTCATGGGGTGCAAACCTTCTTCTGCCCTCAAATAAAGGTATTTACCCTCTTCCTCAACATCAAGGGATGCTACGATAACCTCTCTTCAGCTATCCTCTGTGAGAGACTTGCTACGTAAGTGGTTAATTATCACCTTGTTTCCTCAACAAGATCGTTTATCCATGGCAGGACTTACTGCCTTGTCTTCCAAGGAGCTTCTAACAAGTTCATGCTGTTTTCTGTCAGCACTCTACAAGGTTCTCTGATTTTCCCACTACCATTCGTGATCTATGTATCATTATTATACTTCTCAGTTCTATGCGGACTCATCCTCTGCTATTTGCATAACTTTGCAGTGACAATCACCTCAAACCCATACAAATGAAACGTCTAAGGACTCTAGGACCTTATGGACTCCCTTCAACAAATGGCAACAATCATATGGGTATCTTTCTCAGTAGTCAAAACTACACTCATATTTTGGTCGATACTAGCTTGGATGTCCCACTTTCCTAGAATTACAGTCCTACTGGATGGTCTTCTATTCAACCCCTCCCACCTCCTCAGGTTGCTTAAATACTAGTTTGAACCTATTACCACCTCATGCATAAAAAGTACTACCACCCACTTTTCTTGCAGACTAGCTTCGCCACAAAGAGTGCTCAGCACTATCAGGAGGCTCTCCAGACCTAGAAAAGGTCTTGCCTCCTTCCTCTTCTATAGGCTCACTATGTCACCAGTGGTCTCTATCTTCCTTCATAGCACAGACCTCCTCTTACTTAGCCTTACAATATTGGACAGGATGTTAGTGTTCTGGAGAACAGTTCAGAGTTCGATAATGAACTGCTTCACATCCACTACCATGGGCAACCATAACGTACAAGTCAGTACTCTCTCCCCTCCCCCTTCTCATTATCCACTCTCAAAGACTGGCTGTACTAAGGTTGGTCAGTCTCCTACTAGAAGTTAACCCAGTAATGGCCGATTCATATGTCTCCTTTTCCACCAACTTCTCCTACTGATTGCTAGAAGACTACAGATCATACAATGGAGCCCTCACCTTGATATATGCTTCCTTGTTGTAAAGGATACTACTACCCGCCCCTAATAAGGAAACACTACACCTTGAACGTAATAGCTTACAGAATGCTACTCTTCATTAGCTGTCCAAACTGCACTTCGCTATGACTGGTCAACTCTGTTTCATTCACCCTTATCTTATACCTACATACTGCTCCTAATCTCCCACTGCTGTATGGGCCTTGAGAGATTCATAGCATGTAGACTCTACCAAATGCATTCTGGTAAATGTTACCTCATGGTGCATCCACCCTGGTTCTTAGAAAACCCCTTTCCACTATGTCATTTGTACTGCGAGGACAAGGAAGACTCCCTACATGCCACCCTTTACTGCTTGTCTCAGTCTGCTCACTAAAGGTATCACCTCCCCAAGCTTGAGAATATAGGCAAGGACTGTCCCCTCTGGTCCAATAAGACCCAGCTTTACATCCTGAAGGCTTTTATAAATGAGATGGCAACTGGATTCTCCCCCAAAATGCCCGCAGCTCACGCCACTCTCCTCTTCCCAGGGGTCTCACCCACTTCCCCCTCCATGATACTTGTCTTTTAGTTTTCAGCTACAAGGCTTTCTCCTGTACTAGTAGGTTTTTGGATTATTTTTGTTATTATGTGCTTGTTTGTTTTGCTTCCTTAGGGATTTGGTATAAGCTCACACACACATCTGGAGGGTTTATATTTTTGACGTATTGTTTTACTTTATTACTATGATTTGAGATTAAGGTTTTCTTTATACCATAGCAAGAACTACATGCAAGTTCTTGTACCTTAACCAAGAATGTATAAAGATAAAAAAAACAAAACAAAAGAAAAAAGCTTGGTAGTTAGTTCATGCTCTACTTCTCCTATTCCTCCCTCTCAACATTTCTACCTTGTCTTCAATACTATTAGCATCTGGTATGCCTTGTCTATCCACACAATACCCGCCTTGCTATTTGGGATTCCCTTACCAACATTTACTCTCATGGCCACCAACTAACACTCCAACTACTAGTCAGTGGCAGTACTTCGTCTCAAGGCATTCTATCTCTCTGAACTTTGGAAGCATACCCTCTGCGACATTCATGTCTCCACAGAGCCCTCTCTACCCATCCTCCTAAAGGAACTTGATAACCTCTTAGCTGTAGAATCACTCTCACTCCCACTCCTATACTCCTCGCGTCTGGACCTCAGCAACTGCTCAACTCAGGTAAAGAAACTAGCCCATGAAGTCTCCTGTTTTTCAGGCCATATTAATAGCTTTTCTATCTCTTACATGACACCCCTCCTCCTCTCTCCAGAGAAGACATCTTTGCAGTACTCTCTGCCCTTCAGACCTCAGTCTGGGACCTCGCCTCACATAGGACCACCTGCCTCCCTCACACTATACATCACCAACAGCTCCTACACTAATAGCCACCACTACAACAATATCCCTAAGACCTACCAAGAGGGCTCCGTCCTGAAAGGGCAAGGAGGTAGCAGTTCTCCCCTTGGCATACAAGCTGATATCTCAATACGTGAATGGTGTCTCCTCAAACATTTCCTGCTACAACGCAACTGATCAAAAATGGTATGGTGACCTGGCTACCTCTGCTGCGAAGTTCTCCAGCTCCTAGAAGGTTCAGACTTTCAGGGAAGGAAACTATACCCGCCTTTTAAAGTTTCCCTCTAACCCCAGACCTGCCCCATCAGACAGCACCTTCCCCTATACTACAGTCACCTTTTCTGGAAATGCTGGCAAGGGCAAGAGAAATATCGTGAAGACCAACTGATCTAGAGCTCAGATAGTAGCTGGTAATGCTACTATAGGCCTTTACAAGTGCTCCTGGATTCTCCTAGTAGCTGAGATAGGGTTTTCACCCCCTGATTAGAGCCTGGACCCCATGAACAATCTGCACTTATAGCTGCCTTCTTCCCTGACATTACTGCCTCAGTCCTCAGAGAAGTAAATAGCACTCCACATTTTTCCTTTTTGTCTTATATCAATGACAGAGGTGCTATCATGCTTATAGTCCAGTCCCTAATAACCCCAGCTACCGGCTATGTCCAATGCTATGACATTCTCTTAATGAAACTAAATAGGATCTTTCTAGTTGGCCAATCCTCCTAGCTACACTTCTACCCTACATCTAACCAAGCCTAACTGGTAGTCCACTCTCTCCATATAGCCTACATGCCTGCAGATCATACTGATCTGCTGAAATTCTTGAAAAATAACATTCTGAACAAGAAGAAAGTTGAAATCTACTCCACCAAATACCTCAATACCAATCCCCAGTCCAGAGTCCTCAAATCAGCAACCTCAGTGGTAGGTTACTTTGGCTGTGGAGAATGAGGCCAAGATGTTGGAGTAGGCTTACCTTAACTCGTCTTGATGCAAGATAGAATATGCATTCTTGGCTAATAGCCTCACTCAGTGTCATAATTGTGGGACGTACAGCAATTACTCGGTAAAGTCCAAAGTTGACTATCCCATCCATCCTAGCTGCTCCATCTCCTGTAGAAAACAAGTGCAATGGTACCACAACCCAACCTGCTTTAAGGGTGGTAACCTTAGAGCAGTTGTTGCTTGCTTTTCAACTTCTCTTTATAACATGTGTAGTCTACAAGGATGACCACCAAGCTTTCATAACAAACCATGTCTCAAGATCTCCCCTTCCTACTCTCAGCAGAGAGCACCCTATCCCAGAAGATGAACAAAATATGGACATGCAGGACAACTCCTATGAGGTCTCTTAAGCTGCATCACTATCCCTTCTTCTCTCCTTTGATCTTTGGACATTGTTAGGCATATGGAAATCCAAGACATGTGCACAGACCCACGGTAGGGTAACTGCGCACAGACCCTCAATTTACCGGAGTGCCAACTCCCCCCTCCGGCCCCCTTATGGGGCCCGCACGTCATTAGCGAGATTTCGAGAGTTGGGTCCCATAACTAAAATGTCACATCAATGAAGCCCACTTCATAACACCATATACGTCGCCGCCGTCCGTCCGACCGCATGTTGTTCGCAGGATATATGAGAGGAGACCTTTGGCGACATTAGAGAAGTGGAAAGGAGGATATCCGTCAGAGGCGCATTGAGATAGTAGGCGTCAAAGTTGGGCTTCCTAAACGATAGGCCGAAAGTGACGGGACGTTTCCGGAGAAATACTCTAGGAGAATATCCCAGGAGCGAAAGCTATTAGGGGTATACCGAATCCACCCATACCCTTCTGAGATCAGCTGTAGGTTAGTTGGTCCTAGTCATAGGACCCCTCTACGGAGGCCGGCGGACCAAGGGGAAGCATGCTCAGAAATGGAAGACCTAGATAAGTCGAAGACCCTTAAGATGCAGACACGTCGGGCTCGGACTTGCGATTGGCACTAGGAGGCCCGGCATGAACCCGATCACTTCATGACCGAAGAGACGACTGGACGATAGTTAACAAGAGTAAAAGTCATATAAAAGTCTACACGGACGTCTAAGTTGGAGGCGGCTGTTTGGTATAACAAATAGCGCAATTATCTCAACGGAGGAATACTATTGCGAGTCCGCGAAAGGGTGTGATAAGATTCAGGGTCAAACGGTGTTCGCACTTATAAGATTTTGGACGTTTGCGTATTAAAACCAGAGTGGTACTTCGGAGGCATAGTAGATAGAAGTAGTCCGCGAACACTCTGACGCAGGATATAAATATCGAGGTGCCTCCCGAGCTTTACAAACATCATCAAGCAACGGAGAAGAGATCTTATCAATATAATATTGTTTTACGCTTTAAATCTTTACCTTACCTATTTTATCGAGAAGAGCCTTCCTCGACAGATTCTCCAATCAAAGATTTCGGGCCTACGTCCCTCAGTTATATACTTGAGTTTGGCGTCCGCCTAACAGACATCCTGTCTAGGGATTAGCCATACCTCTACAACACATGCGCCTCCTGTCATTCTCAATTCCCAAAGATATTTCCTGTATAATCTCCCATAGCAGTAGACTCCCACCTATGTCCTCTAGTCTGAAATACTACAAGGTATATAACTGTGAGTTCCTTTTTTCCTAGAAGCACCATATCAGAAGTTGTACACATGATTAACCTATCTGTTCTTCAACACAACTGCTGGAGAAGCTGTGATGTATTTGTTTCCTTATTTAATTTACTTAATATTATTCTTTTCCCCTCGTGCTATGGTTGCTCTGCAGGTTCCTCATTTTTTTCAGGACCATCTACTGAGTTTCACATATTATAAGTTCTCTGCTCTCCTTTTTCCCACTGGCATTAAGCTAAAAGTGGTATGTTACCACCTACTAGAGTCCACCTCTTATCTCTCTGTCCTTCCAATCTATGCTCAGTATAGGGACTCCATGGCCATGGACATCTCCTCCCCTAGTAGCCCTTTTTATTACTTTTGTAGGTCTTTTCGAGTTATTAACCTCTATAATACCTGGGGCGAGACTCCTTCCTATAGGACTGTGGTGCTGAAGCTACTTTTCCTCAGTCATCAAGGTTCATACTGGTTGTAGGCGACTTCAACCTCTACCACCTGTTGTCAGATACCAGAAGAGTTTTCTCAATTGTGGAACTGGCTCCATCCATACCATATTTTGTAACAGTGGTCCAAGAGCGGTTCTTTCTTCTCAACATACCTGGAGCTCTAACATATATCCCTTTCAATACCAACCTGAGGCTTTTATTCCTGGACCTGGTATTTGCCAATGTTTCCCTTTCTCCAAATTTTGAAACCTGGTGCACACTGTATCCCCAGGCAGACTCAGACCACAAACTAGTCTTCCTTTCATTCTCTACACCAATTGTGCACAATCTTCTCGCTTCATTGGTCTTGTTTAAGCTGAACTGAGATCTTATATTTTAAGAGCTGAAGGAAATACATCTAGTCCCATTCTCCTGGTGCCGACACCAACAAGCCTATTGTTAGGCAAACGCCAAACTCTAGTATAACAGAGAGGCATCAGCCAAAATCATTGATTGAAGATTCTGTTGAGGAAGGCTTATCTTGATAAGTAGGTAAAATAAAGACTTTCAAGTGTAAACTAATATTATATTGATAAGATCTCTTCTCTGTTGCTTGATGATATCTGTAAAGCTCGAGAAGTACTTGAATATTCATATCCTCTATCTGAGTGTTTGCAGTCTACTTCTAACCACTATGCCTCTGAATTATCATTCCGGTTTTAATATACAGACATCCAGGATCTCATAAGTATGAGTACTGTTTGACCCTAAAACTTCTTACACCCTTTCACAGTTGTGAAATAGTATTCCACCACTGAGATGACTGCAATACTTGTTTTACCAAACTGATATATCTTAACTTAGTTGACTATATAGACTATTTTATTACTTGAGTCTTATTGACTACTATTCCAGTAGTCTCTTTGGCCATGAAGTGATCAGTTTCATGCTGGGCTACCTAGTGCCAATTGCAAGTTCAAGCCTGATGTGCTGTTACGAATGTGGCTTAGCAAGGAAAGGTTTTCACATGACTCATAGTTATGAGTCATAGGTATGTTATGTTTCGCACATGACCTCATTAGAGGTCATGGGATTTCGCACATATGACCACTTTGGTCATATGATATGGTTATGATGATATGTTATGTTTCGCACATGACCTCATTTAGAGGTCATGGGTTTTGCGCATGTGACCACTTC
>JACCEG010000752.1:8159-28988 GCA_014065205.1 Tuber brumale | reverse complement strand
GGGGTGTTGGCACTCCGGTAAATTGAGGGTCTGTGCGCAGTTACCCTACCGTGGGTCTGTGCACATGTCTCGGATTTCCATATGCCTAACACTTCCTCCATTCCAGTTCCCTGATGTCGCCAAAGGTCCCCTCTCATATAACCTATGAACAGCATGCGGTCAGACGGATGACCCTGACATATATGGTGTTCTGAAGTGGGCTTCATTGATGTAACATTTTAGTTATGGGACCCAACTCACGTAATCTCGCTGATGACGTGGGGGACCCATCAGGGGGCAGGAGGGCGGTGTTGGCTCCGCTAAATTGAGGGTCTGTGCGCAGTTACCCTACTGGGGGTCAGTGCACATATCTCGGATTCCCATATGCCTAACACCTTGGTCAGTTCATTGGCACCAACGGCGACAGCGTTTGGGTATTCAGTGTCCAGATGGAGCCGGAATCGAAATGGGAATCGCATTTGGCTAGGGTGTATTGAGTACTAACCACGACGGGGATCTGGTATTCCGTGTGGAACTTTGGGAGTCGCAACTTAAAATGTTCAAAGCGGCGCAAAGCAAGTCTCTCCTTTCAGGAACAATGCAAGTAGGGTCCAAGTAAAGGGACCCTACGAGGGACTTCAGACCTCGAATACAAGAATCAATATATGGAGAGTCTCGATCGCAAGAGAGGACAGTTAACAGGCCCACATGGCCCGAGAGCCAACATGATGAAGATCCTCCAGTCACCTGGCAGTTGCCTGCTGCCCATGTGCAAGTAACTTACTATGGCGAAGAAGTGGGGACATAGCAATACATGATCTACCTGATGACAATACACGACAGAAGGAGAACCGACGCGGGCCGTTCTACCCACCAAATGAGTCTGAGTTGTATTATATGTATATACTATCTTGCCTTCTGGCTCAAGTGTGGAGTAGGGATGTACCGCATTGGTGCGCAAGGCTGCTCTGAGGAGGGTGGACGGATAACTGAAACCCTAAGGGAAAGGACACGGTGAAAAGCGCAAACCGCACACAAGTGGAGTGTAATGGTTAATAACCGCCCGAAGGTCTGCTATAATCCTAGGTCTGGCGTGTTGTGAGAAGGCATCCAGCCTGAAAACTGGTCAGGCACAATTGCGTATGGGTGAAACGCCGCTCAAGTATGTAGACGCAGATTGTTAGAGCTAAAAGAGTACTAGTTCGACTGAGGAGACACCAATGGTCGAAACTACGTAGTCCTAGTAACAAACATCTTATTACCTATACCCAAAACTAACGATGCCCGAAGAAAGAACCAAGAAAATCTTATTTGCGCTAAGCGCATGGAGTTACAAGCTCCAAAACCAAAACGATACAACTGTCCAGACGGGATCGCTTACCTCCACATACACGATAAGAGCTACCCAGCTAAAGTCTTGTTAGACTTGGGATCCAACGTATTCCCTATAAATAAGGACCTAGTGGAAGACCTTCGCCTTCCTACAGTGGAAAGGCATAATGCAGTTGATATCGCAGGCTTTGACTGATCGTCAGCCGCTTGAGGAGGGAAGTGTTACATGCTCCCTATTAAATTGGAAATAAGAAAAAACCGACACCTATCTGAAGTGTCATGTGAAGTGGCGACAGGATGTCACTAGGGCATGATAATTCTATTAGGTTGGTGGCATCGGGAACACCCAGTGTCTCCCGTAGAAGATGCGGAAAATTGCACTTTTTCCGCAAAAGGTTGTGAAAACTGTGTGGAAGAAGATGCTGGAATAGCAGATATGTTCGAATATGACGAACCTGTCACCTGGGACCCAAATGCCTGCCGCATCTGAAGAATCAGAGCCATGGAAAATATTGTGGAACTCGAATCATTACCAAAAGAATGCAGGCATTACAAACACTTGTTTGAAGCCCAGATGGCCGCAGAATTAGGCCCGTGACAGACAATCACCCATGAAATAAAGTTGATCCTGGGATCAACCCCTCTGCGGAGGCCAATGTATTCACTATCCGAGAAGAAGCTGAAGGTTTTATGAGAATACTTGGAGACAATGATCAAACAAGGAAAGATCACACGGAGCCAATCGCCAGCTGGAGCACCCATATTATTCGTAACCAAACCAGATAACAGACTACGTTTGGTTGTGGATTACTGAAATCAAAACAATATTACTATCCTCAACAAATATCTGCTTCCACTTATTTCCGAACTCAAAGATAGAGTAGCCGGTGCAACGATTTTCACCAAGCTAGACCTTGAACACGATTACCACTTGATTAGGATAAAGGAAGGGGATGAATGGAAGACTGCATTCCGTACAAGATACGGACATTATGAATATGAGATTATGCCTTTTGGGTGCGTAAACACTCCGGCTACTTTACAAGATATGATGAACCAGGTACTCGCAGAATCCATCGTTGTTGGAGTCATGTGTTAACGCGATGATATCCTCATCTACTCAAAGGATGAAAAGGAACACATCTAAGTGGTCAAGAAAGTTTTACAAAGTCTATCAGACTTTCAATTAGTGGTATCGTTAAAGAAATCGACGTTCCATGCGACAGAGGTAGAATTCCTCCGCTATACGGCAGCAGTCGAAGGGGTGTCTATTAGCACGCGAAAGGTGGAATGCATAATGGTTTGGAAAGCAGCTAAATCGGTTACAGAAGTACAAGTATTTGCGGGATTCGCTAACTTCTACCAACAATTTATAAAATGTTTCTAGGGTATTTGCAAACCCATAACCATGACATTACAAGGAAATCCAAAAAGTTTCAAATGGGGACTGGAACAGAATACGGCGTTCGCAGAATTGAAACACTGATTCACCACCACTCCAATACTTCACCACTTTTTACAGGAACGGAGATAGTGGTAGAAACCAACCTTAGCGATTTTGCGCTTTCTTGCCTCCTTTCTCAATACTTTGAGAAAAGGCTACGTCCAGTAGCTTTCTGTTCCAGAAAACTAAATTCGGCGGAGCCCAATTATGAGAAATATGCTCAGGAGCTTCTCACAGTCCTTGATGCATTTATGGCATGGAGATACTACTTGATCGGAATGGTAAAAACCGATGACAGTCTTTACTGACCAGCAGAACCTACAATACATCCTCACCTCAAAAGTCTGGAGTGGCCGTCAAATGCTGTGGGCTCAGAAGTTGGTAGAATACAATTTCGGCATTGTATACTGACCAGGCACAGAGGGCGAAAAGCCAGTGCATTAAGCAGGCGGCCAGAGTAATGTCCAGAGGAGGGAGCAACGTGTCGCAAACAAAAAATTTAAAGAGAAGAAAGTTTCTTGGTATCAATGGTAGCGAGCGTAGGCGATGAAGGAGAAGATAGGAATGGAGATAAGGACTTGGATTGGGAACCTCGAAGAGCGGGAAAGGCACCCCTCATTAGGGTCAAGAGATTGAGTAAAACGGCGTACTAGCCAACAAAGGGCTCCTCAATTGTGGCAGGAAGTGACCTGTATGCCGTAGAGGATGACATTGTCCCAAAATATGGACAACCACTAATACGAACAGGTATAGCTGTGGGGCTACACAAACGAAGTTACTGAGGAGTTGCTCGGCGAAGCGGATTAGTAGTCCGAAGTGTCATCTCCACCAGCACCGGAGTAATCGATCCTAATTACACCTGCGAACTCAAAGTCGTACTTTTCAACCATAAGGATGTGGACTGCCAAATAAGAATGGGCGCTTGCATAGCTCCACTAGTGGTAGAAAAGGTCAACACCTCAGACATGATGGAAGTAGGCAACTTGGAAGATATGGAACGAGGATCCTGGGAATTGGGAAGCACCGATATAGTGACAAGATCCTTGATCGTCAAGGAACAGGAACCTAGCATTAGCTACCTATAGGCATCAGCTAAAGACAACGAAAATTGGTATGATATTTCAGAAGTACCTGGAAAGGTTCTAACGTCGAACACAATTATCCTGCAAAAAGGTATGAAGCAGTTTAATCGAGAATTCCTAAGCGAGATATAGGCAGCTATCGGAGCAGACGCAGTTTGCAGGCAATGGAGGGAAGGGCCCTTTACGTTACGAGACAAAGGAAAGGATTTTCACCAGGACTGGACCTTAACCGATGATCTACTATATTATAAGCAAAGACTATTTGTACCAGATAGTCAGGCACTATATACCAAGATCGCAGAAGTATGTCATGATGCAAAGGTTACAGGACATTTCGGACAGGAGAAAACGGGGGAAATAATCATGAGAAATATCTACAGGAAAGGACTTGCGGCATGGGTCAACGATTACCTACGATCCTGCAATGAATGCCAACATACCAAGTCCCCTAGAAACGCTAAGTACACGTTATTGTGAGCACTGCAAATACAGTACGTAGCATGGGAGTCCATCTCAGTGGACTTCATTACCCAACCACCAGAGTCGTAAGGATACTTGCAGATAATGGTTGTGGTTGATCGATTCACGAACCTGGCACATTTCATTGGACTACAAACCTAGGCGACCTCTAATGATGTCGCAAACGTATTCCTGAAATAAGTATGGAGGGTACATGGCCTATCAAGTGACATCATCGTGGACATGGACTCCAGGTTCGCGGGCGAATTCTGTGAATCACTTTGCAACGCGCTAGAAATTAAGAGAAAGATGTCAATGGCATACCATCCTCAAACAGACGGTCAAACAGAACGAAGCAACCCAGTGCTGGAAGGTTACTTGCAAAGTTTTGTCAGCTATGATCAGGACGACTGGTATCAGCTATTACCTATAGCCGAGCATGCCTATAACAACTCTGCTACCAACGCTCATGGGGTGTCACCATGGTATACGAACTAAGGCTTCCATCCACAGACACCGTTGATGAAGGAGGACAAAGTTTAGAATCCAGGAGCAACACTCTATACGAACTGGATTAAAGCAATACATGAACAACCAGCAGGGTCATTAGAAAAAACATGGGAAGGAATGTCAAAATATTATGACCGCAAAGCACGACAACAGCCAGACTTCAAGATCATGGACAAAGTAAGGTTAAACGCAAAGAACATTCCTACATGAGGGAAATCACAAAAGCTAAGTACAAAGCTATATGGTTCCTTCCCAATCATGGAAAAACACGCAGCACAAGCCTTCAAGCTCAATATATCCGATCCATGGAACATTCACCCCGTATTCCATGTCTCACTATTGGAACCCTACTGGGAGTCGGTTCACGAGAAGTGTCAGCAGCCCCCTAGAGAGTGGAGGACATTGACGGCGATCTACAATGGAAGGTGAAAAAAATAGCAAGAAGCGATCTTCGGTCTTACAGAAAATGAGTACGCAGTCGCTGTCACGAGAAGTGGGAACTGTGGTACTTTGTCAAATGGCGAGGGTTTTCAGAAGATGACAACGCCTGTCATCCTATTACTGGAATGGAAAAAGCGGAGGAAGTTGTGGAGAATTTTCATAATAAAAATCTGGACATGCCAGGAAGGGTACCAGTAAGATAGTGTGGAAAAGGTTGTCCTACCGTGGACAAGTAAAGGTGGGAGGTTTTTTACCCCAACAACACGTAGTCTTAAAATGTATTTAGAAAGAAATTAATCTACAGTTATAAAGGCATTCGAGGCGAAGCCTGGTAGGAGGGAGCTCTTGTTAGGCATATGGAAATCCGAGACATGTGCACTGACCCAGGGTAGGGGAACTCCGCACAGACCCTTGATTTACCAGAGCTAACACCCCCCTCCGGCCCCCTTGTGGGGCCCGTACGTCATTAGCGAGTTTTCGAGAGTTGGGTCCGATAACCAAAATGTCACATCACTGAAGCCAACTTCTTGACACCCTATAGGTCGCCTGCGTCCGTCCGACTGCATGCTGTTCGCAGGGTATATGAGAGTGGACCCTTGGCGACATCTGGGAAGTGGAAAGGCGGCAATCCGTCACAGGCGCATTGAGATAGAAGGCTGCAAGGTTACGCTTCGTAAACTATGGGCCGGAGGTGATGGGATGTTTTTTTGGCAAAATACTCTAAGAGAATATCCCCTTATTGGAAGCTATGAGGGGTATACTGAATCTACCTATACCCTTCTGAGATCAGCTGTAGGTGGGTTGGTCCTAGTAATAGGACCCCTCTACGGAGGCCGGCGGACCAAGGGGAAGTACGCGCAGAAGGGACGACCTAGATAAGTCATAGCCCCTTAACACATTGACACATTGGGCTCAGACTTGCTATTAGCACTAGGTAATCTGGCATGAACCTGATCACTTCATGACTGAAGCGAGTACTGGGATGATAGTCAACAAGACTAAGGTAATATAATGGTCTATGGGAGCATCTCAGCTGGAGGCCGCTGTTTGGTATAACAAATAGCACAGTCATCTCGACGGAGGAATACTATTCCGTGTCCGCAAGAGGTTGTGATAAGTTTCAGGGTCAAATGGTGTTTGCACTTATAAGATTCTCGATGCTTGCATATTAAAACCAGAGTGGTACTTCAGAGGCATAGTAGTTAGAACTGGTCCGCGAACACTACGACACGAGATATAAATATTGAATTGCCTCCCCAGGTTTACAGATATTATCAAACAACCGAGAACAGATCTTATCAATATAAGATTGTTTTACGGTTAAAATCTTTACAGTACCTATTTTATCGAGATGCACCTTCCTGGACAGATTCTCCGATCCAAGATTTCGCGCCTACGTCCCTCAGTTATATACTGGAGTCTGCTGTCCCCCTACCTGTTGTAAAGCTGCTTTTGGAGCTCATTGTTCAGTATAGGGGCTGCAATAGTTTCCTCCCCCACCCTCCCTTATTTGTAGTCCATTTAGGCGTAGATATCACTGGACTGAGTTATACCGTCTATCCAATGCTTCTGGTTTGAGATAGTCTCCTTAACCTGTAAAGTTACTAGGTGAAGGTACCTAGATACTAAGTATAGCTGTAATGACTGGGTTAGGTCTTGGGGTCGGTGATCTTGGATCCCCTGGTCCTAGAGCTTTTGGTCCTAGTAGACCTACTTATGAAGCTATATTGTCTGATTCTTGCTTGCTATCAGAGCTATCGGGATCATTACTTGGTGGTTGCCGAGGTACCTGTCTACCTGTAGGCCATCTCAGGGATTATGGGTACCCTGCGGGTACAGTGGTATGCAGTTCTGGTGGTTGTTGTGCTGATTCTCCCCCTGATTGTTCAGCACCGCCTCTGGCTAACTGCTGAGTACCTGAATCACTTCCCGCTTGCTCTTTTGCTGGCGTATTCATCAACTCTGGGTTGGAATCATTGGTACGCTGTTGGGAACCTATCTCAGGGGCCTTGCCCTTACTTGATCCTTAAATGCCTTCTATCTGGATCACTGGTTGCAGTTAAAAATGTGTAACGGCCTCATGAGTGATGTGATAAGCAGAGGGCTAACTGGGTTGATCCTTTACTAATGGTGGTAACTAGCAAAGCAAAGTCCTGGGGGCTAAATGGAGGTTGTTCAATAGACCTTTTACAATATTGTGATTACTGAAGTCGGGGTGATATTTGGTGGATCTCAACTAAAGATTCGCAAAGCGAACGGAAGAATGTAACTGTTCAAGCAAGTATATTGAAAACTATGTCTGTCCAAGTCTGTTGAAGTCGGCTTCTTGTAACATGAACAATACCAGTTCTCAAATACAGTTCAGAGGCTACTAGGAGCCCTATCCTCATAACATGTAAGACTCAAAAATGGTAGCCTTGAAACCATAGTAAAAAGATATAGAGTATCAAACTGATACTCGAAACTACACATAAAAGATATAGAGTATCAAACGGATACTGGAAACCAAAAATAAAACATATAAAGTAGGAAACTAAGGTGCGAAATCAAACATAAAACATATAGGGTATCAAACTGATACTCGAAGCCAAATATAAAACAAATAGACTATCAAATCCTATACTATCAAGCTACAGGCACACCTCATTTCTTGAAATAATTTCCAAAGACAAACAGTATCAACTGATACTTGCAAATCATAAACCAGTAACCCATACCTGTTACACACATGCAGTACCTACCTCTATTGTAAAAGACACTGATGCACAATTCACCTCCCAGTTGTCGAAACAGACTCTAAATTCAAGGGGAGTTGCATCCATCATGGCTATACTTGGCTACCACCAGACCAATCAGCAAGCTGAGAGCAAGATAAGGGAACATAATAGAGCATTGACAGATGTTGTTAATGCCCGGCAAACTAAGTAGTTAACCTCTCTCCCTAAAGCAACTGCTTGCTCTAATGCAGGTCACTCCGATACCAGTAGAATGTGATCTTACAAGGGAGTGTATAAACGAGACTACCAACTCCTCGATTGCAATAAAGTAAACTATACAACTGTCTCTGCATCGCATGATTACAGCAATCTACCCAAAGAGATGAGACATGCTGTATGCCGAGTGCTACTGTGGGCTAGAGAAAGCTCAAACTCAGCGGCAGTTAAAATGCAGAATCAATACAAACCGGTCGAGGTTGGGGAAAGCATTATAGTTTTGGGAGATCAATTTGCAATGGGATCTGGCAGATCTGGGAGGTTATAGCCACCATGCCGAGGCCTATTCACAGGACTCCAATTCGATGAAAATATGCAAAACTACACTGCTAGCATGGATGTGCAGATATACCAAAGGAGGAAAGGAGTTTTCCCTTATTGGGTAGTCAAACCTTGCCATCCTAATTACGATTTCCAGTTCCCAGGACGAGCATTTGCAAAACCCGGAGACATCCTTATCAAGGAAGCAATAGAATGGCAAGTGCAATCAGTCCTTGATTGTATGGAATGAGATAGCATGGGATAATTCTTGCTTAGTGGGAAAGGACATCCAGGAGGCGAGAATGGTTGGGACTGTGTGGAAGGATTAGAACCTGGGCTGGATTTAGTTCCAGCATGGTGGACAGATAACATGCTAGGAGATACATTTCCTACGGTGTTTTCTGAGTTTATTCCTATGTGTTATTCTCCAACAAATACTGGCTTTCAGAGCTATTCAGATGTACTCATGGTGGATCAAGACCTTTGGTATCATTATTTGAAACATGATTGTGATGGCGAGAATTAGGGATTGTGTTGTTATATTTTGAAATAAGTATCTCATTTTGTTTTCGGAGTGTCACTACGACTGATTAATGGTTTAGGATTTTCAGGTATAAGTTGATAGTGTTTGTATTTTGAATTTGTTACAGGAAACGAGGTGTACCTGTACCCTAATAGCTTAGTATTTGACACTGTATATATTTTATGTTTGGTTTCAAGTATCACTTTCATATTTAATATGTTTTGTATTTGGTTTTGAGTATCTCTTTGATACTCCATATGTTTTATGTTTGGTTTGCTGGGATGGATTTGATACTCCATATGATTTCTGCTTTGTTTCAATGCTACTATTTTGGAGTCTTAGAGGTTCTGAGAAGAAGGCTCCAAGTAGTCTGCAAAGTATATTTAAGAACTGCTATTCTGCATGCTATACGAGGCGGACTTCAGCAGAGAGAGCTTTCAATATGCTGGGTTCACAATTTATTCTCTTCAGTTGGTTTCCAGAATCTTTGGTTGTCGATCCACGGAATATCGCGGAGGCTTCCATAGTCATAATGCAGTAAGACATGTATACAATAACCGCGGCCAAAGCCTCCGGACTTTGGTTTTCTAGTTGCCACCTTAGTACTGTACCAAGTCCGTTAAGTTTACATTGACCAAATCTCCTGAGAGCCGGTTACAAAGCAAAGGAACAACTTATGAGAAGAAACTCCGGAATTACCTATGGACACTCATCTCCTGACATGTTATCGTTGCACCACGTATAAACTAAATCAATGCCATGTTCAAATCCTCCCTCCCACGCCTGGGGATGCTTTCGTGCTGAATATGGTCACCACCTAACTGAGAACTGGCCTTTGCTATACCATTCCGTGTAATCGAAGACTGATAGACCTTTCTCTTGCTGTTACTTATTGATAAAGATAGGCGCTGGTTTCACAATCGCTAGTCCTCTGAACCGGAAATCATTATCAACGTGGTGCGGAGTGACTACCGAATGATGGAAAAGTCATTTCTCCCCATGATAACTTCTCATATCCAAGCTAACATTGCGGGTTTGAGTAAGTTCCTCTAATTCGAGTACTGTAAATAGTCCTCACTAGCCTAGCTATAACCTGCAAGATCTGTCATATTTCATCCCAAATTGCTCTCCAAAAATGATAATCCTTTCCCCAATATTGACCGGTTTGTATGTGTTCCTCCTCTTAGCTGCCTCTTCCCTTGAACTTGCTCCCGCCAAATGTACCACTTCTTGTACTACATTCCTGATTTCTTGATGTCGATTGTAGTAATCAGCGGACACTGGGACTGTTACAGAGTTGATTTTATAGGTATAGCAGAGTTGGTATTCTCGTCCATGAACTGCTTTGTATGTGGACATTCACATAGTATCAGAGTAATCTGCATTGTAGTAACTGTCACTACAGCAAGGGAGGTTAACCAGTTAGTCTAGCGTCTATAAAGAACATTCTGCCAAGCTGTTTTAAGTTCCCTGATCTTCATCGCTGCTTGCCCATTAGTCTAGTAGTGGCCAGGTAGAGCTATAATGCGTTCCACTCCCATTTCCAGCAACGTTGGCTTCCAAAGCTAGGAGCTGAAGCAGGGATCTATGTCACTAACAATTGATTTAGGTACTCCCTGTAGTGTAAGAACATGGTTCCGGAGTTAGTCTATAGTCGGAATCGCAGTAGTGTTTGCTGATATTGGTATCAGCGAGCTCGAACCAACTGCTCTATCCACTACTACCAATACCAAATCATGTCTTGCCAGGTTATGGATGGGCCCCTTGAAAGCAAGAGCTTAGTGTTAGATATCCTACCAACCTCTTGTATCTTAGAGTACCGCTGCGACAGGCAACAACCCTTAGTTAATCGTTTGAGCAAATGTAATACTTCTCTCGTATCTTATAAAACCTAGATCGATTCTGGTTCTCTATCGAGACTCTCCTTATTATTCTTAGACCCTTGTCTACGTTCCTTAATTGAACGCTAATAATCAGATCGTAGCTGGAAAGAACTTGCGAAGTAGTAGAATAGATTCTATTCGTAATAGTATAGGTAAGAAAGTATAATAGGTGGTTGCGTGAAGAACTAACTACCAGGCTCTGCCGGCCTGCTTTTATAGTCCTTCACTTCAGCCCGCTTATAAATCAAAACAACTATGAGTCATAATCCAGACTCATGAAAAACATCATATGACCGCATCATTGGTCATGTGCGTAAACCACATGATCTCTAAATGGATCATGTGTGTGAAAGTAAATCCAACTGCGCAGCCTCTTTGGCCTCGTGCGCTGCTCCCATGACCTCTTAATAGGTCATGTGCGTGAAAGTAACATATAACAAATGAAACCCCTTGACCGCTATCCTCGTCATGGTGCAGAACCATCTCCTTCCGCTACCTGCCGGAAACGTCTCCTTCCACTACCTGCCGGAAACGTCTCCTTCCACTACCTACCGGAAACATCTCCTTCCACTATCTGCCACAGAACTGTGATAATAGCTCCCCCTTCCCCGCGGCCTAAGTGCCTTTAGGCCATTGGGAACTCGTCATCCTCCTCGGTTCCTGCCGTCTGCAGGATATTGCGTCCTATCCGACGCATCCAACTCTTGCTTTCTTTCTGAAGGTTTTCCAACCTTCGGATCCTTGCGTCCCTTCTCTTCAATTGGGATTCTGTCTTCCCAACCTTGTATTCCGCCAAACTTGCCCTGACCTGTTGAGCCGTCACCGCTCTTGCCAGCTGCACGTTCTTTCTCTCCCATTCTCTTGCCTTCAGCTCCCACATCACGGCCTGGCCTTTGTAGAGTCCCATCTCTACTTCTGCCGCTTTCTTTTGTTCGCTGACCGTGATCAGCTCTCTCTGCAGGCTTTCCACCGTATCCTCCTGTGTTGCCGTCGAAATCGGCGACGGTGCTGGGTCCTGTTCCCAGGTAACTTTCTTGGAGTTTTTTGGCCCCCCTCCCCGTAGATTTCGACTCTGAAATATTGGTCTGGTTGCTTAACGGAGGCGACACTGGTGGTGTCCTCTCTCTTTTCCTGGGAAAGTAGTTGGTTCCCATTTTCTCCCTATAGTGGGTGGGGCACCCGTCGTCGTAGCACCGTGTCCATGATAGACACTTGTGTGCTTTCTCTTCCTCCGTTTCTTTCGTTTTCCTGATCGGTAGGTCCACGAGTTTGACCCAATCCTCGTCCTTCATTTCTTCTTTGATCCAAACCCTGTCTCCCATTGGGCAAAAGTCTGGGCTTGTCGGGGTAGTTCTGGTGGAATTGCCCGATGGGATCTTGAGCGTTGGTAAAGTTAGTGGCGGGATACCACTCTTGATCGTGTTCTGCTGAGTATCCGACCCACTTGGCTCGGTATTGAAGTTTGTTGTAGTGTAGTCTTGAGTAGGTGATGTTCTCAAGTTCATATTCGTCTTCGCCCTCGATCTCGATGGGCGGCGGAGGAAGTTTCTTTTGCCAGGTAAAAGCGTTGCCTTGGTAGGTTTCAAGGAGACTGATGTGGAATGTAGGATGAGTGTTGTTCATCGAGCGTGGGAGGTCGAGTTTATATGCTCTGAGTCCAATGCGTTCGATGATTTTGAACGGTCCTAGTTTCTTGTAGTCCAGTTTCCTTGATGGTCTTGTGGTCCGGATATACCTCGGTATCAACTACACTTTGTGGTTGACTTGGAGGTTAGGATCGGGTTTCCGGTGACGATCGGCGTATTCCTTCTGTCGTTCTTGCGCGTGACATATTTCTTCTCTTAATATATCGTGCAGTTTCTGCATATCCTTCGTATGAACTGCCTTTGCCGGTATGTCGTATTTTACTGGTTCATATAGCGGGTCATATCCCAAGTTCGCAAAGAAGGGTGTCGTCCTGATTGTTTCTTGTTTCCCATTGTTGTATGCGAACTCCGCTGTCGCTAGCATTTCTGCCCCATCATCCTGTTGATAATTGATGTATGCTCGTAGGTATTGTTCCAATATTGCGTTCGTCCTTTCCGTTTGTCCATCTGTCTGCGGATGGAATGCCGTACTGAGTTTCCTCTCGATCTGCCACTGTCGTGTGATCTCTTTCCAGATATTTGCCGTGAATATTGCTCCTCTGTCCGATATGATATTCTTTGGTAGTCCGTGAATTCTAAACACCTGATCTTTGAACAGGTGCAAGAATTGTTTTGTATCCATGTCCATTCTGCCAGGTATAAAGTGCGCCATTTTTGTCAGGTGGTCCATAACGACCCATATTGCGTCATAACCCATCCATTTTGCAAGTCCAGTGATGAAATCCATGGCGCTAGATTGCCATGGTCTTCCAGGAGGTTCGATAGGTTTTAGCAATCCATATGGCGCGTGGCGTACTGCCTTCGTCCTCTGGGACACCTCGCAGTTTTTGACGTATCTTTTGACGTCATCTCTTATCGTCGGCCAGTAGTATGATCTTCGGATTAATTCCGTAGTTTTAGCCGATCCTCCGTGTCCTGCTTGCAGTATATCGTGATGTCTCCGTATAGTTTCCGTTCGTAGTGGTTCGTGGTCGGGTATTCTTATCTTTCCGTCGTACCAAAGATACCCGTCTTTTTCTTCGCGTAGCCCCAATGATATTCCCTTCATTTCTGCCTACTTTTCGTTTAAAGCTTTCCCGATCGCTTGTGTTTCCATATCTTTCTCTGTCGTTCTTCGTATCCATTCCGCGTGATCGTTGTTGGCCCGTGTTGTTGTTTCCATCTCATTGATGGTTTCGTTCCCTTCATTCTCTGCCTTTTCTTCCTTGAAGTATCTTTCTTTTCGGAGAAGGATTCCTTTCCTGTGCCGAATTCGTTCGTCGTCTTTGGTTGGCATATCTTCTGGCCTTCGGGTAAGAGCGTCCGGTTGTCCTCCTTGCTTTCATGGTCGATACTCGATCTTGATGTGGTATTGCGATAGTGTCTCGCTCCACCTTGCTTGCCGTTGATTGAGTTCCTTTGTCGTCGTGAAGGCAAGCAGGTTCTTGTGGTCGGTTACCACTCTAACCGTGTGTTCTGCTCCTGTGGCGTATTTTCTCCATGCCTTAAGAGCTTGAACTATTGCCAGTAGTTCCTTGTCGTGAATGTCGTAATTGCATTCAGCCCTGGTCATTGTTTTGGATCTGAATGCCACTGGTCGCCATAATTTGTCTTTCCCTAGTTGCGATAGGATTCCCGAGCAGACGTAATTGGATGCGTGCGTCTCGATCTTGATCGCTAGTTTCCGGTCGAAATGTCGGAGTATTGGTGCGTTGGTAAGTCAGTTCCTTAATCCATCGAATGCTGTTTGTTCTCGTTCCGTCCAATTCCATTTGGTGTCTTTCTTGGTAGTTTCATATAGTGGTTTCGCCACTCTGCTGAATGCTTCGATGAATCTGCGATAAAAGTTACAGAAGCCTAGGAAGCTCTGTACTCCTTTTACGCTTCTTGCGGGTTTCCATTCTTCAATTGCCTCTGTCTTGACTTGGTCGGTCCTTATTCCCTCCGGGTTGATGATAAACGCTAAGTATTCCGTTTCTTGCTGATGGAATTCGCATTTCGTGGGTTTTAGCTGGACTTTTGCTTCCCTTAGGGCCTGCATAACGTTCCCAATGTCTTTTCGATGTTGTTCAATAGTTCTTGAGTATATGAGAATATCGTCTAAATAGACAATACAGCATATATCCAGAAACTTGCTGAGTTTGGTGTTGATCCATCGTTGGAAGGTTGCCGGTGCGTTAGACAGTCCGAATGGCATTACCAGGTATTCGTATAACCCGTATTTTGTTCGCAATGCGGTTTTCCATTCGTCTCCTTTGGATATCCTGATGTTGTGATAGGCATCTTTGATGTCTAATTTCGTGTAGTATTGGGCCTTTCCCAATCTATCCAATGCTTCGTCGATTAACGGTAGTGGATATCTGTCTTCCTTGGTGACTGCGTTGAGTCCTCTGAAATCCACGAATAGTCTGAGCTTTCCGTCCTTCTTTTTGACGAATAATATTGGTGCTCCTGCTGACGATGAGGATGGCCGTACCCATCCTCTTTCCAGGTTTTGTTGGAGGTAGTCTCTTAGAGCCTTCAATTCTTGTTCTCGCAAGGAGTAGAGTCTCATGAACGGCGCTCTTCCTAACAGGTCGATTTTGTGGTCTTCCTCGCGGTGTTCTGGTAGGTCCGTCCTTTCTCCTTCTTCGAACATGTCTAAGAGGTCGTGGTATTCGCGTGGTACCACTTGTCTTAGTGTCGTTTTCGTCTTTGTTGCTTCTTGTCGTACCGCCAATCTGGTACTGATCGTTGAGGCTTTGGCCGTTGTTGTGCCTCCTTTTTCTGGATCCGATTTGAGAACACCGGTTTGTTCTCCCTTCTGATACATTTTTCCAAAGGTTCTTGCTGATATAAAATTGATATCGACGCGTCGTTCTTTGGGTTCGTTATGTGTATGTTTTCCGGTACTCCCAAATCCTTGGTCTTGCCTTCTTGTCTCTGCGAGGTGGTCTACATCTCGTAGTCCTTGGTTGTCGATCTTTTCGACAATCAATTGCGCTACTCGGTCGCCTTTCCTGACTTCGTAGTCTTCTTCTTTCAGGTTTATCACGAGGACCTTGATTTCTCTGCGCTAGTCTGCGTCTATTACCCCCGCACCTGAGGTTAGGCCATGTCTGGTCGCTAATCCGCTGCGTGGGGCAATCCGTCCGTAGGTACTATCGCGTAGTCCTAGTGCTATTCCTGTCTTGATCAGCGCTTGCCCTTTAGCCGGGATGACTTCTTCTTGGATGCTGTACAAGTCGTGTCCAGCCGCTCCCTTCAACCCCTTGGTCGGTATCGTTGCTTCGGGATCCAACCATTGGATCCGTATTTCTTCTGATTCGCTTCGAGTTTCGGTGATTCGACTGTATTTATTTTCCCCTTGAGTCAGTCCCGTAGGGACTGTATCGACCTTTGGGGATTCGTTGAGCCATACCCGTGCACACCTCTTGCTTCCGAAACTGATTTGTCTTTTCTCCCAATCGATATTGGGATTGTGTCTTCTTAACCATGGTATTCCTAGGATGGCAGTATGTTTGACCATATTTGCCACCTGAAATATTATCTTTTCCTGGTGTGGTCCTATTTACATGACTATCTCTGCGATGTGGGTAATGTGACCCGCTTTGCTTTTTTCCCCATTAACCACATAGATGTCTCTTGGTTTGTGGATCTTTCTCAAGGGTATCCGGTGGGTGTTGCAGAATCTTCTGTGGATAAAGTCCTCCGTTGCTCCTGAGTCGACCTTCGCATTGTTTTCGGTAATCCCGTTTTTTGTGAGTATCTTGATTTTTATCATCATCTGATCTGAGTCGTCTTCATTGTTGTCCGTGGTGTTGATTTGTGCCGTGTAGTCCGTTGCCGTCGATAGGTGTGTGATCGTAGTGGTTTTGTCGCGTTGGTTGTCCTCCAGACTACTTCTTACTGGGGACCGTTGTCGTTTAAAGTCTCCCCTGGTTCAGCCCCTGCTTGGCTTTGCATTTCTCGAATTCTGGCGTTCTTATCCGGACATTCGACAGCTCGATGTCCCTCTTTTCCATAGTTGAAGCACAGGTTGCCGTCTCTGCGCTTTCGGAATTCCTCCGGTGTCAACCTCGGTAGGTTTGGTCTGAATTGTCTGACGGTTCGTCCAAATCTCTCTCCTGGCTTTTGGAACCTTTGCCTCGATCCCCAGATCGCATCCACATCCATTGCTTCTCCTCCTTGTGTCGTCATCTTCGTTCCCGGTATTCCGTTGTGTGGATGCGCTGGTCTCGTTCTGCTGTTTGGTCCTTGATTCTTTCTGTTTTCGCGTTCTGCGAACCACTGGGCGAGGTCCTCGGTATTGTTGAATGTGCGATCTGAATTGGTCAATGCCTCATGCAACTCTTCGTAGATTCCTCTCAGGAGTTCTCTTTGCAAGGTGTATGCATCGTACTCGGCATCTGGGGCCAACAGCTGCATGGGGTGCCAGAACTCGATGACCGTGTTCTTTCCTTGTACCATCTTTTCGATTTCGTTTCTTGCTCGTTGCCGTTTGTCTTTGTCTCCCAACTGAGCTCGGAGGTCTCTTTCGAATTCTGCCCATTCGTGCCATACCTTGGGGTTCGTTCCTTCAACAATTGGCGCGATCCATTTTTCCGCCGTTCCCCTTAATAGGATTTTTGCATATCTGATTTTTTTGTCGTCGTGTTCGTCGCTCCATTCTTTGGCTTCGTAGTACAACTTGAGTTGTACTATGAAGCCTCTGAGTTTGGTCGGTTCTCCGTCGAAAGTGTCGGGGTTTCTGAGCCTAAGCTTTTCCGTTCGCGTTGCTGGCCTAAGCCCTGCTACCATGTATTCCAGTTGGTCCCCCGTCATGCTCAGCACGTTCAGTGGTGCTGGCGGGGCTGCTGGGGCCACTCCTGCCCCCTCTCCTGTTTGTTCTGCTTCCATGTTGTTGGGTGTCGCTGGTGAGACGCAACCAAATGTTAGATATCCTACCTACCTCTTGTATCTTAAAGTACCGCTGCGACAGGCAACACCCCTTAGTTAATCGTTTGAGCAAATGTAATACTTCTCTCGTATCTTATAAAACCTAGATCGATCCTGGTTCTCTATCGAGACTCTGATTATTATTCTTAGACCCTTGTCTACGTTGCTTAATTGAACGCTAATAATCAGATCGTATCTGGATAGAACTTGCGAAGTAGTAGAATAGATTCTATTCTTAATAGTATAGGTAAGAAAGTATAATAGGTGGTTGCGCGAAGAACTAACTACCAGGCTCTGCCGGCCTCCTTTTATAGTCCTTCACTTCAGCCCGCTTATAAATCATAACAACTATGAGTCATAATCGAGACTCATGAAAAACATCATATGACTGCATCATTGGTCATGTGCATAAACCACATGATCTCTAAACGGATCATGTGTGTGAAAGTAAATCCAACTGCGCAGCCCCCTTGGCCTCGTGCGCTGCCCCCATGACCTCTTGATAGGTCATGTGCGTGAAAGTAACATATAACAAATGAAACCCCATGACCACTATCCTCGTCATGGTGCAGAACCATCTCCTTCCACTACCTGCCGGAAACGTCTCCTTCCACTACCTGCCGGAAACGTCTCCTTCCACTACCTGCCGGAAACATCTCCTTCCACTATCTGCCACAGAACTGTGACACTTAGCAGGAAACTATTTCCCTGAGAATGGGAAGTGTAAGGGCACTGCCCTTGGCAATGTAGTTCGTTCTCAGTTCAGTTGACATATGTCACACTGCTGGATATAGTAACTGAAATCCTTCTTCATCTCTAGATTATAGATGTATTTCTTTAAATACTGGAAGTTTCCATCAGCTTTATGGTGTCATTTATTATATATTTTGCCTACTATCACTATTCTTAATGTTGCTCAATTGCCTCCATGATACTTCAAAATGTATAGGCAATCTTCTCTTCCTCTTATAGTAGTGTAGAGTAGACCATTACATTTTTTGTAAGGTTATATCATTTGGTTTCATGAAGTGCAGTTGGAATCCTTACGTTATAAGGAGAAATTGTCATTCCTATATCCTTTGACCATCTGTTCCCTCCCAGTTCTTTGCATATTGTCCATTCTGTGAACCATAACATATTCATCCACTACCTGTGCTAATACTGTCAGCTGTTCCAACACATCTGGTGTCTCTGGTACTTTGTCGAGGTCTCGTTGATTGTGAAGTGGGGTAGGCAGTGTTGCACCTAGAACCTTGTTCGGGTATACGAGAGGTCCTCCACTGAGGGGTTCCATGTAGTAGTATTCATGGCCCTCAGATTGGTGACATTTGGTATTGGAAGTGTCATAGCCTAAGGCCTTTTTTGCACGCTCCTAGATGGTTCAGATATCGAGGTAGTGATGTGGTGAATGAGCATCATTGTTGTTGCAATCATCGTTGCTATTCAGCGAAGTTTAGATAGCTGGTGGATTGCTGCATAGTGGGCAGGCCCAGGCCTTTATTTCATGTTTCAATTCCTTACTATCAAGGCTAACAGGTATGTTGCAAATGCGCAATGCATTGATGCAAGTTCAAGTTTCGCCTCACTTCTTCCACTGTTATAACCTAGGTAGTGTCCACAATCATTAAGAGGTTCACTATTGCTGTAGTCGTATACCTGTAGCGGTCGCTAGTGCAGGTTGCAGTTGGTTCCTCATTCTGAATGAGCACTGATGTGGTCAACGGTGAAGACTTTGAATCCGTATATCTCGGATTCAGTAGTGGGTTCTTTACAAGACAGACCGAATAAAATAGGTGCAGAACTAGGTATATCATCGCCTTGCATGAAATCATTTACAATATGTGAGTAATCCGTATTTTCATCATGGAGGAGGGATAATGGATCTACTAAATGGTTCCTTTGTCCTAGTCTGTACACCATTTTGGTGGCGCATTTTCCAATGAACCTTCTTCAATAGAATTGCATCTTTGTGGATATTGTACTTGTCTTCAGATCCATTACAGGTAAATGATCGCGGACAATAGTAACCTTGGTAGATGCAAGTATGTCATGAATTTCCGCCAGTATCTGCACTATCGCAAGGGATTTGTTGTGAGTTGTTGTTAGATATCCTACCTATCTCTTGTATCTTGGAGTACCGCTGCGACAGGCAACAACTCTTAGTCAGTCGTTGGATAGAATGGGATACTTCTCTTGTATTGTATATAACCTTGACTGAATCTGACCTTCTATCTAGACTCCGATTATTATTCTTAGACCGCGGTCTACGTTCCTTCCTTGAACGCTAATAATCAGATCGTATCTTGATAGAACTTGCGAAGTGGTAGAATAGATTCTTTTCTTAATAGTATAGGTAAGAAAGTATAATAGGTGGTTGCGTGAAGAACTAACTACCAGGCTCTACCGGCCTCCTTTTATAGTCCTTCACTCAACCCGCTTATAAATCAAAACAACTATGAGTCATAACCGTGACTCATGCAAAACATCATATGACCGCATCATTGGTCATGTGCGTAAACCACATGATCTCTGAATAGATCATGTGTGTGAAAGTAAAACCAACCCGCGCAGCTCCCTTGGCCTCGTGCGCTGCCCCCATGACCTCTTAATAGGTCATGTGCGTCAAAGTAAACTAACTGCGCAGCCCCCTTGGCCTCGTGCGCTGCCTCCATGACCTCTTAATAGGTCATGTGCGTGAAAGTAAACTATAACAAATGAAACCCCATGACGCCATGACCTCTTAATAGGTCATGTGCGTGAAAGTAAACTATAACAAATGAAACCCCATGACGAATATCCTCGTCATGGTGCAAACGTCTCCTTCCACTACCTGCCGAAAACATCTCCTTCCACTATCTGCCACAGAACTGTGACAATAGCTCCCCTCTCCGACAACCTCAGTCCCTTGAGGTTCTGCGATGGTACTTGTCGTAGTACCTATCACACCTGATATCCCTTCGTAGGTGGTCCATATCTCCACCTATTCTTATTGCTCTTTTTTCGACCTCTTTCCTCGCGTATCTTTCCTTGTCGAGTTCTTTTTCTAAGGCCCTAATCCTTAGGGCCATCCCTTCCATTTCTCCTTTGTATCGGCACATGGCCGCTACAGCACCCATCCATCCTCTGGTTTTCCTCCCGAGCTCTTCTCTTAGCTCTTCATTCTGTTGTCGTAGTGTCTCCTTCGTCTTGAAGGAAGCGGAATGGGTTGTCGTCCTTGATGACGCCGGGTGCTCGGTGTCTTGGACCTTCTGATCCGCCCAACGGACAGTTTTTTCTTTCCTGAGTTTGGGCCAAACGTTTGATTTTTTGGCCCCTCTCCTCCTGGTTCCCGTCCCGGGAACCGCCGTCGTCTCTGGTGATGGTGGTGGCGGAGGTGGTTG
>JACCEG010000751.1:0-29135 GCA_014065205.1 Tuber brumale | reverse complement strand
AACACTCAGACGCGGGATATAAATATCGAAGTGCCTCCCGAGCTTTACAGACATCATCAAGCAACGGAGAAGAGATCTTATCAATATAATATTGTTTTACGCTTTAAATCTTTACCTTACTTATAAATATCGAAACGAGCCTTCCTCGACAGATTCTCCAATCAAAGATTTCGGGCCTACGTCCCTCAGTTACATACTAGAGTTGGGCGTCCGCCTAACAACAACTAAGCCAAAATATACACACTGGAAGATAGACATATGTTGAATAATTCCCAGAACGCAACATAGACTGAGACAGGTGCCAACTGTGAAAGACAGTGAGAGAGGGTGGCAGTAGTAGGGTAATAGCCATGGAAAGGGGAGGAAGCAGTAGGGTGCCAGCCGATCCAACCATGAGAACGGAGTGGAAACTGAAGGTGATCACGTCAACTATCGGTAATCAAGTTCTTGTCTGACTAGGAGGCCTCTTGGAGAACAGACAGGTGAAATAGATGGAGGGCTGGTTTAGATATTCTAGTATAAAGCAAACCCTGTTCCCAGCGGTCTGTTGCAAGGGAAGCGACCAGTCGCCAACTATAATGAGGGCTTCACTAAGTTAGGTGCGGGGGATGGAACGGGCAGCAGAATAGCACTACCGGACCTCAAGGGGAGGAATTCCTCAAGTTATAAGCAAGTGAAAGAGGACAGTAAGGGGGGAATGATGATGGCCATTACTTCTAGGACGAAGCCATGATGGGAGCATAGGGGGAAAGGTTGTTTGTGAGAGTCCTACGTTGAGGGTTGATTTCAAGTGCAAGGAAAACTGAGGAGATGGAGGATGATTATCATTATGTTTCCTAGCTACAATTTTTTATATTTAAAGCACTTACAATCTCTTAAGGATTTTGTTTTCTCAAGCCTCATAGGAATGCTCTTCTGTATATACTACAAGTTGAATGGTCACACTACCTTTCCCTCAGCT
Organism: Tuber brumale; assembly: GCA_014065205.1. Classification (NCBI taxonomy): domain Eukaryota; kingdom Fungi; phylum Ascomycota; class Pezizomycetes; order Pezizales; family Tuberaceae; genus Tuber; species Tuber brumale. The sequence continues at coordinate 28,174 of JACCEG010000751.1, read as the reverse complement.
TTACTATCCTAGAAGAAACTCTACTGACCGGTCTCCCCCTATCCTAATAGTGTTTGGGAATGTTTCTGCGAATCTAGAGATACTTTGGAGTAGGTTACAATCAAGATATCTTGAATTTAATATTTCTATCAAGTAACAGGTTACATTTGAGGCACATGAATGATGTAGTGCAAAAAATTTATGTTGAGCCACAATAATAGTATTGGGCCACAAAAGTGAGGTTGGGCCACAATCATGGCACGAGTAGGATAGATAGCTGGGTAGGAATGCTTCCTGGTGGTGGCCGAACAAATTTTGATTCATGCTAACTTGCCAAACTAAACCAAACGTGGGCTGATCAGCGCTTTACAGGGACCTGCCGAGATAGCGAATCGCAAAAAGTTTTTACAGTACTTCTTGCCTGGGACGAGTACTCGTAGCAGAACACGGGTACGAGTATGTGATATTCCCCTGAACGGTACGGATATTATTGCACTTTTTTATTCTCAGGGGTTATTGGGTAACTCACGCTGGCAACTAGATTTGATTTGGTTATAAATACTTTGAGACCCCGAATAATTGAGTGAAGCGAGGAGCCAAAATCTTCCAGCCACACCCGTAGTCGAGTGCGAGTAGTTTGCGCGACGTTCAAAGTTCCCTCTGCTGGATAAGTTAGGTAGCGAAAGAACTAGGGAAGCTGACCCTCACGTGACCACCTACCCCCGAGTTTGAGAGAGGGAATATAAAAATAAATAAATAAAATAAGTGCCAGCCCTTACCAGGAGAGTCAACTCCAACCTCCCAGCGAGAGGTTCAATTATTCGAGTTCTTGCGGCACACCGCTCTCGCACTGCTCGCAAGTTACACAAGTATTGTCTCGTGCTCCACTGCACACGCTCGCACCAAAGTTTATGCCGGGCTACACCTAGGGTACGGTACTCGAGTACTTTCGTGAAGTTTGCAACTCAAGAGAGGTGTAATCTCAGCGTAATCTCAGGGTACAGTCGTGTCCGTTTAATAATTACACCCCACTATTTCAACCGATCTGGCACATACTCCTTTCAAACTAGTTTCATAAATTGACAAAAGATAATTGTTAAAAATGAGGAGTAAATTTTAATATTGCTAGTATATCTGTATATTGTTATAAATGTACGAGTATAAAAAATTAAAAATTAAAAATAAATAGTAGATTTTCTAGTGCAGGATAATCCTGTTAATTCCTTAGAATTTGGAAACAAAACACACTACTGATATACCAAACTGCCATCACCTCAACCAAGACACATGGAGAATATAATTACACATACTATTAAAGCTTATACTGGACTTACTTGTTATGTTGTTAAAAATGAAAGGTTATGAGATATGGGCTAATTTACTACTGATTTGACTAGTACTGCTATGATTTCAGCACTATATTTAATCAATTTTATATAAAAAAGTACTTAAATAAACATATTACAGTTACAAATAAATATTGTGCCTTTAGCCACTTGATAAAACTTATATACAGGTTTATTTTATATATTGTATCAGCTGAGGATAACAAGCAAAGTAAGAACATCTTTTCTCCTCAAATCACCCTAAATGAATAAAGAATCTGTTAATATCAAACTAGGAGAAAAATATAGTTTTAGTAGAAAATAACAGAAGATAAATCCTGCTTTATACCTATGAGAACTTGTTAATTTTATTAATCTTTTTCAGTAACAAATATTACTTATAATAAATCAAAATAAAATGTCATATAAATGCAATAATTTATACCACACCCATATCATATCATACTATATATTTTCTTTTTCCTATTCTCACTATTAACCTATATCCAGTACTCATATTGATCAGGTGTAGAGATACAAAACTACAATTTGTGAAAAAATACAAAGGATTTATAATTTAATATAAAATTGCTAAAATTAACTTGTATTCCATTCGTCTACTAAAAGATTACCATATTGAGGACACACTCATTCTCTCCAAATATGACTTACATCAGTATTGGCTATCTTGTGACATTTTTACTACCCTTTTTAAGCAATATTTAAAAAGATAAAAAATAGTTTATAATGTAAATTTTTGTACACTATTTTGGGAATTTTGGGGCACTTAGAGCTTATTTTTGGAGACTATTCTTTGATATTTATGATATAAGAGGTATTTCTAATATACTTTCATATACCATTTAATTGGACATCTGCATGAATATTTTTGTGAACAAAGTAGTTGATATCTGGTGTTGTACTTGGTTGCCAAGGGGTATAATTATTAAACGGACACGACTGTACTCGTATGTCCTTATCCTATTACGGCACGGGATGGCAATAACCGGTACGAGTTAAGAGGTGAGATAGAGCCAATAAATTCCACTTTTGATCCTGGTTTGCGCCAGGATCGCTGTTTTTGCCCTTTGGCTGCAGCAGCGTTCCGGGAATCTTTGGGTGGCGGGAGGCTGTGTCCGCCATCTGGTCCCGTTAACTTTGCCATTTCTTCGTGTTCCACCCTACCCTACTACTGGTAGTCTAATAGAAATCATGCTCGAAACCGAAAAGCCTCTTCACCCTCTTTTTACCCCCCCCTCTCTTAGCTCTTACCGGTAGTCACCCCCTCTCAGCTCACTCACCAGCGGGCGATCCCTTGCCCACGACACAAGTACAACCCGTCAACCAGTTTCCCCCCTTCCCCCCAGACGCTCTTTCATATTTTCTACACTCACATCCGGACACATTCTCTCTATCTTTCACCTTCGGATCCTAGGTTACCCACAACCTTTTTTACGCCTTGTTTTTCTTTTCTCTTTTTTCTTTTTTCTATTCTTTCGTCCTCTCATAGCCTGTCGCTTCCTCTGCCGGAACACTTTCTACAAACCACTAAAGCTACCACTCTCTCCTCCATCCTATCACTCACTATCGCTTTACTTCAAGGCCTTCTTCTCCTGCCCCCACCCCCCCGCGATATTAAATTATTAGTTGTTACGGTATCTGTCGCCCCCTTTGCATAGGTCAGTCCTCGTGCCACCGGTGCTCTACCTGCTCTGTCCTTCGCTGCTACATCTTGCCGATATTGAGGGAGGTGCCTGTCCTTGCGGGATTGGCTCAAACATGGCTAAGCTATCCACCTTCCTTCTCTATCTATCTACCTTCGCTTTTCTGCTGGCGGACAACTCGCTGGCCGTGGAACAAGCCTTACAGAAACGTCAAGATGGTCAGACGAGCGACGATGCAGCTACAACAACGGTCTCGTCTCCTGGTAGGACCTCGACCCTTATTGTAACTTCAACTTCCTCGAGGCAGACCACATCTCGTGCTTCGACATCACAACCCTCTCCCGCGACCACCCGCGCCGCCACATCTGCAACCGCATCCAGACAAACTTCTCAGGAAACTGTTACGGGTCCAACAATGACTAGAAGTTCACCCAGTACCACCTTACAGGGCGATAAGCCGGCGGAGACTACTACCGGTTCTAACAACGATTCGACATCCGATTCAGAGAGCATGGCCCCTATGACCACTCTGAGCCCGACCACCCGTCGCCAAGTTACAACTATATTCAGTACTGTCACCAGCGGCACCAATACTGGCCAAGTTTCTACTATTGTGTCCACAAGTACTACTGTTGAAACTCCAACCGTTCGGGTGTCGTCAGGTGGCCAAAATCAGGGGCCGAATGGCGGGAGTGAGGGTCTCAAACCAGCCACTAGGAACACTATCATAGGTGCAGTAGTGGGTGTTGGAGGTGCCCTCTTGGTCGGAGGTTTGGTGATTTTCGCGTGGCGGTTGAAGAGGAGGAGAGTAAATCCTGTGGATGAAGATGATTTGATGCGTCGTGATGGTTCCCCGCTTGCCGCAGGACGGGATATGCGTACCACTAGTCCGGAGGAATCACCTTTCAAGACAACACTCGACCAATACCACAAACCCCCTGGCACTGTCAACGCCTCATCGAACTTCTAGGATCGGCTGCCGTTACCGTCGGGCATTATTTCCTGGACAATGGGCATATCTGTTCATTTGTTCATTCGGACCATTCCTTCCTATACCTTAATACCTTCGTTTTTTGCTTTTTGTTTCCCGTCATCCCTCTGTTTATACTCATAATGGACGTTTCCCCCTCTCTGTCAAACCATTCATGTGAGTAGCAGGAGGTTATATCATCTATGAGTATATTTACGCATGGGGAGTTCTTTCATGAGTTATACTTTTGAATGGTTAATAAGGTAACGAATACTGAGGGTCTCTATTTTCTTTCTCTTTCTTTCTTTCTTTCTGTTTTTTCCTCTCTACTACTTTGCCTGAGGAGGCAGCATTTGCTTGGACTGGTAGATGGGAATGTAATGGATTCGTTTACACCGAGGTGAATCACTGCGATCAGGACTATTCTTAGGTATCACAGCTAGTGTTTTGTTACTCTCCCCTTTTCGAAATATCATTAGTGTAAGCTGTGGAAACCTGTAAATTAGTATTTAGTTTGTCTATATCCTATTTTTCATCCGTTATGATTAGATTAGTTTTTTGGTGCTGGAGCATCTGATTGCGGGATGTCCCATTCGATATGACATTTAGGAGGTGCTCCGTGATGTGAAAGGAGAAAAGTTTGTGGACACAGAAAATGCCTGAAACATGAGGGGGAGCGTTACCATTTGTAGCGACGAGCTGCGGCCACTTGGTGGGATTGGGTGTATTTTTATGAAGACCGGGTACGAGCACCGGTACAAGTAGACTCGAGTAGTTCACCTGCTTGAGGTTTCAATATAAACATTGAAAAACCATTATACACTCTTGATACGCGCTATTATAAGCAAGTATAATTTTCATGGGAATGCAGACGATGGGATAAATTTTCCTTCGCAGTGATAATAGTGTATCGGAAGGGTTCATGGTGAGCCTTTACATGGCCGCCTCTGAAGCCTGAGCATGCAAGAACTAAGGCAACCGCCGATATAACCGGGTGCTTAACTTTTCCTCATCTCTTTTCCGGTGGGAAAGTAAAAAAACTGGCGGGTGTTAGAGCAAAGGGTCCGGGTAGCGATTTGTGCCCCAGGCACGGAAAAGAATGTCCCTCCCGATCACTTTTCTTCTACTCGTAGAAGTCAACCATCCTTTCTTCCCAACAGTTTCTCTGCAGTAACATCAAGAAAGTTTGTTCACTTTACCTGGCCCTCTACTCTACTCAGCACTTGCAAACACAGACAAGTCGCCAACATCTCATCATGTCTATCCCTGCCTTCTCCGACATTGCTAAGCCGTCCAATGATGTAAGTTGGGCTTTGACTTCACCCTTCCTGATCTGCTCTCTGCTTCTCGGTCGGAATGCTCTGCTGATTTTCAGGGCCAAAGCTCTTGACGAGGGACTTTTATCACACGGCGTCTGGTTTGTCATACCTGGGCTTTATTGTCGCAGATGTGAACCGGTTTGGGCGAAGTCTAACAGGAATATTTTATAGCAAATCTTGAAGTCAAGTCGAAGGCTCCTAATGGTGTCGCTTTCACCGTTAAGGGAAAGAACGATCACAAAGTCGGAGCCATCAGTGGTCAGGTATGCACCGCATCGATATTGATCCCCCATGAGTTAGTGATGTATACTGACTAATTACTTCTTATTGCTTCTAGATTGAGGCCAAGTATACCGACAAATCAACTGGTAAGAACCCCTTATTTTTTGGGTTTTACGACTTCTTTTCCCCCTGCCCCCCCCCTGCCCCCTTCTGCTCTGGCCAGTTTTTGTTACTAATGAATTGTTATGGTAGGCGTGACCCTTACCCAGGCCTGGACAACCACCAACGCTCTCGATACTAAGATTGAGTTGGACAATACTCTTGCTAAGGGTCTTAAGGCTGAGGCCATTATTAACCCCTTGCCTGCAAGCAAGTCCAAGGGAGCCAAGCTCAATATCCATTTCCGTCAACCGTTGTTCCATGCCCGTGGCTTCTTCGATATCCTTAAGGGTCCCTCCTTCACGGGTGACGTCGTTGTCGGTCATGATGGCTTTCTCGCTGGTGCTGAAGTTGGCTACAATGTTGTCAACGGCAGTATCACCCGTTACTCGGCCGCTGTGGGATACTCTGTGCCCGAGTATACTGCTGCTATCACCGCGACAAACAACTTAAATCTTTTCGGTGCCTCTTACTACCACCGTGTCAGTGGCCAAGTTGAGGCTGGTGCTAAGGCCACATGGGATGCCAAGGGCGGAAACGCGAGTGGTGTTGGTCTTGAGATCGCAGGCAAGTACAAGCTTGATTCTTCTGCTTTCTTCAAGGCCAAGATCAACAACCAGGGAATTGCTGCTCTCTCCTACAACCAACTCCTCCGCCCTGGTGTCACCTTGGGTCTTGGGGCCTCAGTTGATACTCAGCGCTTGAACGAGTCTGCAGCAGCCCACAAGGTTGGTATATTTGCAACCTGATTACGATTACCCAACTTGCTAACCGCGCACCACAGCTTGGTCTTAACTTTGTCTTCGAGGCTTAGGTATAGAATCCTGACGAAATAGGCACCTTGTAAGATTCCCCCACTGACTGTATATGCTACTGAGATATGCTGACCTTTGCAAGGGATACCAATGTTACATGAGGCCTGTTAATAGAAGCGAACTTCGATCTCTCTGTAGAGTTATCCGGTTGGAACAAAAAATGCCACTATGCAGTTTTTTCCCTATAGAAATCTCGAATGATAGATCACCAGAGCTTCTTGCGATTCACTTATTATACTACATTATGTTTTGATACCCCTGGTTCTCTTGTTTCCATGCTGGGAAAGCGTGGTGGAATGCGGATATAAGCCTTTCGTTTGCAAGGGGATTGGTTTCTAGCCCCGCGTGAAGCTCCGAGTGATATTTCAAGTTCAAAATGTACTCAAACGCCAGTGTATTCCTTTCTGTCGGACTCCACCCATTTCACCCCTCGAACGTGGGTTTTGCTCTTCCGTAAAGACCGGACGGCATAGAAGGTAGGGGGAAAGCTACGATGGCGAAATTTTGCACAGATTACCGGTACTTGGTCCATAGATGATTCTATTTTTTACTACCGCCTTCTGATCGCGACGGACTGATGGGCATCGCCTTTCTCAATCCCGTGACGATATCAACGCTATCTGTGAGATCTTTTGGTCTGATTGGTATCTACCGTTGGCATGGTTCATGTATTGCAAAAGGTGCACGAGAAATTTGATCTTTTTCAAAATTGATCGCATCAACAACTACCAATATAATTGAAAAAAGAAAATGCAGGCAACTAAGAGTCTGTGGCCTGAAATAACATCTGGGGTTTCGTTGCTCAGTTAAAGTCATAGTTACTTGTTCAACAGGTTTTGAGATTTTGTATTTTAGATGAAATAGTCTGAAATATGTTATACTAACTACATTTAAACATCTTACTTATCAGGAGCTTGCCAAGGGATTGGGAAAGTAGGTTTCCGGAATAAAAAATCTAATAGCTACATAAGTAATTAGAAAAACCACATATCAAATATAGTAATAAAATATGTTGGAAAATTATTTTGAATGATAGAGCAGATTAATAATATAATCAGAGGAGCAATATAACAGTACTGTGTCATATTGTTGATCAAATTCCTAGTGAATAAAACCTGATTTTCGCACTTTTTAGTCATGTGATCTGTTCTGCTAGCCAATTCCTCAAGTATCGAGACACTTTGGTACCAAGATAGTCAGAGTGCCAAGGTGTCCCAATACTTTCTCAATTGGCTAGTAGATTGAAAACTTTACACAGCTACATGTAATGCTGTTTCTGTTTTTTTCCTTTTTTTTTTTTAAATCATATATTACTTGCTTGTAGTACAAGAATGTGCATGCAGCTAGAGTAATGGCAAAAAGAAAACCATAATTCTAAAAACATCCTCCTCGTGCCGGGTAAAAGCCTTCTGTTCCAAGTCCCTCTGATATTGAGCCAACCACACATTTCACTCACAGAAAGCCTATCCCAATCTTGCAAGTGAACTCAGATAATACAAGAAGCTAAACCGAAAACAAGGAGGAAATATCAGGAAAAGCCCCTTTGGAAATCTCGGCCCAAAGGTATGAAAGAAATTTAATTAATATCTCTATGTACTAGCAAAAGCGATAACTAGCCATCACAAGTTGCCATAGAATTGGTAATGACTCCATCTCCTGGAGGGGAATCTGGTTGCAAAGTAGCCAGCAATGCCTAGTGCTGGAAGAAAGTATTGTTGGCCAGGCAGAGTAATGACCAAGCTGGAGCTGAAAAGTAATAGCAGTAAGGTGCAAGCTGTAGAAGATGAATTTGCCAGTACTAGGCCATCAGACAGCTAGATGGTAGCAGTAAGGTGCCAGCAGCAATGGAGTACTGGTCTATTTGCCAGCAGGAGTAGATAGAAAGCAGTAAGATGCAAGCTATAGGAGTGTAGCTGTAGTGTACCAGCCCAGTTGACAACAGTAGGGTACTAGCAGATCACAACTGTAGGAAGTATAGGGGAAAGGTAAAGAACTAGAGTGATAATACGACTATTGGTATTGTGTTCGTGTCCTGCTAGGTGGCCTCTAGCAAGTCCAGCTCAAGGCTATCTGTTTTACTGGATCTCACATATAGTTCCTTGTTCTTTGAGAGATAGCATTACTTAGTGGATGGGATACTACCATCAGGCAATGAGTGGAAAGGGGGGTGGTGAAGACAACTACGGTCAGTTGAAGAGTATTGATAAAGTGTCTGCAGTACTTCATCGAGGGGATACAAGAAACTAACGCAATCACATACCGCAAACCATGTTCTCCACCGTCTGTCAAGATGAAACAAAACTTTACCAACTGTGCTGATGCGAAGTGAAGCTAAAGCAAAAGTGCACTAGTGAAGAGGCTACTAGATATATTACCTGCGATTGCTGTCCTTAAGTATGTTGTGACCAGAAATGACACTAAATTAGTTATTCTTATATGTATTACAAATACATCTCCATGTCTATGATGGTTTCTCTTCTCTTAGGTTCTGGCAAGACTTGGATTAGTATTCTTAAGCCATTGCAAACGTTCCTTGATTGAACGGTAATAATCAAATAGTATCACAATAGAAGTGTAAATGGTGGAATAGCTTGATATTCTTTAAATGTATAGATAGGAAAGTATAATAAGTGGTTGCATATAGAGCTAACTACAAAGTCTTTTTTATTTTTTATTTTTATTTTTATTTTTTATCTTTATAATATTGTATTCTTGGTTAAGGTACTAGAACCTGCATGCAGCAATAGCTATGGCATAAAGAAAACCTTAGTTCCAAACCATATCAATAAGTGAAAAGACTTCTTACCAATAATATATCATCTTCCAAGCATATTCAATAGCTGATACCAAATCGCTAAGAAAATAAAACAAACAAAAATACATTCATGACAAAAAGTAATCTAAAACCAAACTAGGATGAGAATGAACATTAAAGTCTGAAGCTAAAAACAGGCAGTGTGGGAGAGGATGATGGTGTCTCTCTCCTAGGGGGAAGGAATAAGCAGGTAGAATGCATTTCAGGAGAGGACTCGGTTGCAGTTTTATTGATGCAAGCTACAAGGGCGAAGAGCTGGACCTTATCAGACAAGAGGAGACTGTATTGTCCAAAGTCTTTAAGCATCAAGAGGAGATGCTTTCAGTGAAGAGACTGGGATGAGAATTGCAAAATGGCATAAGAGAAGTCCTCCTCATCCTTCTCACCAAGGAGGCAGTAGGGGGACAGATTATCTGTGAACCAGGACAGGTGTACTACGAGGTAGCTCATATAGGACTGCAACCACAGTTACTCTGCAAAAGTGTTTGTGAAATGCTTACTCAGCGACCTAGGCAAAAATGCTAAGTTGATTGTGATAACCAGGCACTGTAACTGTAATATGAAGAATCGGCTCATAAATTTATAATATATCATTAGACTTTCCTTAGTATGATATAGCATTTTTTATTTTATTTTATGTTTCTGTCACAATTACAGTATCACTGGCTCATTTCCTATGTGAAAGGTCTATAACCTTACACACTGTTTTAACACAAAGTCTTATTATTATACAGCCTCTGGTAGAAAAAACCTGCATAGGTAGAAGTTAAAAGTCAGAAACACTGTTAATCAATGGGCTTGAGTACTGTACATTGAATACTCCAATCAACCAGAAATCCCAGAAGCCCAATCCAAGTTTCTTGAATTTCCCTAAATAATACAAAGGTAATGTTAGGGGGAGAGTTAGATTCGAGAGTTGTCTGATGTGAACAACACTATTGAAGTCATGATAGGAAATTTAAGGTGTTGTTGAGGTTAATGTTTCTGAAAAGGGGTTGTTTGAGGGTTGAGGAAGGAAATTCTTTTTTGTATGGTGTATTGCACTTAAAATGTGCACTGTGCTAGGTGCAACACAAAACGCTCAATTTACCAAGTAACTAGCACTATACCTTACATCCTGTACATTTAGTAAACAGTTAACCTTAGTTAATAACATCTTAATATCATCAATAGTATATTATCTATCATACTATTAATCATAAAAAGTTGTTGATAATAATGGTTAATTGTTTTCTAAAAGTACAGGATGTAGGACATAGTACTGATTGCATAGAGGATTGAGAGTTTCATGTTGCACTTAGCACAGTATATGTTTTAAGTGCAATGCACCATATCATACATAGATAGGACCTTCTGCAATTTTCTTCTCTACTTAGGATAGCGAATTGAAAATAACAGCAAAGGTCTTCTGCACTGAATGAATAGGAATAAGCTTATGAAAGTAGAAGTGGGAACCAGCCAAAGGATTGAGCTATTTTAAAGCTATTGTGCACCATTGTTTGATTTATATTTTCTTTCCTCTCTGGTTTTTCTTTTCTTTTTTCTTTTACAAATCTTCAACAATAATCTGCTTTTACATTTTCTACTACAGACTAGATTTTATTCTTTCTTAATAATGTCTTACTACACAGAGGAAGGAAAGTCGAACAATATAGCACAAATTGATGGACCAGTTATTCTTGTTAGGGTAGTAGTACCTGGTCATTGCAATCCACTTAGCTGGTTTTTTGGTAAGGTCACTTAGTAAGAATTTCACGAACACTTTTGCCAAGTGACTGCAACTATAAAGATTCCTTATTTTCCTTTTTCTTTTTCTTTACCTTTTTTTATCTTCACATATTCTTAGTTAAGGTATGAGAACTTGCATGCAGTACTAGTAATGACATAAAGTAAAGCTCAATCTCATATTGTAATGACAAAAATAACAATTTGCACCAGTACATCATAACCACCAAGTGTATCCAACAGCTGATACCAAATCCCGAAGGACACAAAACAACCACAAGTACAATCATGGCGAAAAGTAAACTAAAATATAAAGCTAGAATAAGCAAAAGCCTAGAACCTGGAAATTAAAAACATGAAGCATGAAGGATAGTGAGTGCATAACCACCCCTAGGGGGCAGGAGAAAGCAGGCTGGATGCACTCTGAGGAGGAAGCCTGTGGCTGTTTCATGAATGTATACAATGAGGTCAAGAAGAAAGTTCTTACAAGGCAAGAGCGGGCTGTCATTACAGATGTTGGTTAGGGTTGAGAGGAGATGCTTCTGATGTGGGGTGAGGGGTGAGCTGAATAGAATTCATATGAGGGAAGTCCTCCTCATCCTGTTTGTGTAAATGGCCTAGGAATGTTAGGTATTTTGTGAACTAGGATGGATGAACTGCAAGATAGTTATTACAAGAGCACATTTGATTGACTCTGCCTACAGTACACCCTCTCAGGCCCATCAAGGGGTGGGAGGCCAGACCTGGCTCGTATGCATTGCAGCGGAGTGGAGGGAATTGAGTCTTGCAGTCATGGGGGAGCTGAGTATCGACAGCTCTCTTTGCTGTAGTATAAGAGGGAGATGCATCTTAAAAGAGGGCTTAGTCATAGAAGAGGATGGATTGGGCGGGGAATGGAAAGAGACTGGTGGTGCCAATGAAGAGGATTGTCTTATAGGATATCGTAACTATTAGGAGGTGTTTTCTTATCAGAAGAGAGGCAGTAGGGGTACAATCCAACAGAGGAGAGTATACGAATATGAGGACTTTTGTAAAGGAGCGGTGGTTATCAGGTGAGTGAAACAGAAAACTGGTTAGGAAGAATCTGTAAAGCCAAGCTGTGGCTGGGTTGATATCAGAGGGAAGGAAGATCAGCCTCAGTACTGCTAGTCTTTGTCAATAGGTTATCAGTAAGGGGAGAGGGAGGAGTGCCAACTCGTAGACTAGAATGCCTATGGGTGTTGAAGTGAAGCAGTTTATAACTCATCTTTGGACCATCCTCTAAAAGACTGACATCTTGCCCAGTATTGTGAGGCTCAGTGAAAGAAGATCTGATCTATAGTGTAGTATTGGTACCACCTGAGGCATTGCGAGCTAGTGGCAAAGGATGAGGGTGAGACCTTTGCTGGATCTTGAGAGTCATCCAATTGTGCTAAGTTTACCACATGCAAGAGCCAGTAAGCTGGAGGAATGGCCAATAGTGCCTTAGTTGGAGGAAGTGGTCACACATTCCAACCAGTGGCCTAGCCACCAGGGATGTTAAAATGGTGAAATAGCAACTCGACTAAAAGGACTGGAATTATGAGAGGGTGTGTCTTCTGGGCAGGTATTCACTAGTACATAAGCTCAGGTTTGGAGATCGCGAAGGATACACTTATTCTTCTTTTCCTGTATTCGAGGGAGCCCACTAGGCCCTAGAGCCTTTAGACATTATATTGGTGAAAGTGTCAGGGGACTGGGACTGCAAAGTGGTTGACATTGAAGAGTACGAGACCTCTAAAGATGGGGAATGGAAGTGTGGATATGTATATGATAAAGTGTAGGGGGAGATCAGAGAGCCTCAAGATGTGCCTACCAAGATGGACATGACTTTGTTGGGGGCTGCTTGGAAGACAATGAGGCAAGACCTCCTGTGGAGGGATGACCTTATCCATAAGACCATGTACAGGTTGACCAACTTGGTAGCAAGTATATTATAAAGGGTTGCAAAAGAGACATTGTCAAAACCATCAATCATGTCAAGGAAAAGGGTGGAGGCGTTTGTCTTATGATGGAAGAAGGTTTGCAACTCATGGGCCAGCATGGTGCATGTATCGAATGTGGGTAGGAATGGTAGAGAGCCATATTAGTACTGAGAAAGAAGGCAAGGGTAATAGGTCCGGTAGGATAGTCTGCTTGTCATGATCTGTTCTGGGATCTTGCAAACCATTTCGAGTAGGCTGTTACCGGGAAGGAAGAAGTGGTATCATATATCAGCGAAAAGAAATTTGCACCTGAGATGAAAAGCACCCGCATCCAAATATAAGACATCCACATCTGGATGGGCACACTTTGTTTTTCTTAGCTTGTATGTCCCACTCTTCCTATTGTGAACCATTTTATTCTCTCATGTCCGATGTATTCGAACTCCTCATTTCAATTCTTTCAGCCCCCGCCTGTACCCTCTTGGCTCATTTCATTCTCAAACTTTCTACAATTCTGACCCAAGTCTTAGTTTTCATCTGGTGTGCTTACCAATAAATATTGTAAATCATACTCATCAGAAGATAGGTCCTTTTCTCACGTGCACAGTCATAAGGGAACTCAATTTATCTGCTGACACACATTATGGGACCTTCTTCCAGGTAGCACTTGGAGTCATTGCCTGAGATTTGGCAATTGTCCGGCCCCTCTATGTGGACTCTGACCATTCCATACTTATTTTGATTCCCATTCACTTCCCCAAATCACTAAGAAAAGAATAGCTTTTCATGAAGGGCTGGCTCATTGTCATGAGATATGTCAACAGTGATATACCAAATTTCAGTATTTAAAAGAATGAATAGTTAATCTAGCATTTTGAGGTACGACTTCACTATTCAGGGTGTGCTACTGCCCCCTCTGTGAAAAAGAAGAAAGGTACAGTGGGCCGTGGTATACTGTGAATTTGTTTATTTGTAGCCTGTCAGTAGATTGTCCAGCAGTCGTCAGACAATGTAGTCTATCACCCCCTGTAAATCTTATGCCTTTCCATTCTGTCCAATTTCTTTCTACTGTGATGGTCTTCTTCGTTTTACTAGAACTAGTATTATTCCTATTGCCATATCTCTTGGCTAACTGTTCAATTTTCATAATAATTAATCCACACGAGATCTATTATGATTGTATTTATTGACTTTTTATTTGTATATCGAACTCTATGTATATAGAATAATTCCATATATTTTTTTAAATATACGCCGATCAATCCTCTGATTAACTATCCATTATGTCTTCCCAAAGGGAATTACAGGAGCATGGCCAGTCACTGTCCCTATATTAACTATTCGCAGATCCAGGCAAGCGGCCTGCTTGCGGACTTCTATATGTCCGCTTCCAATGTGAAATTACTCTCTGTTCATTGGATTGAGCAACTGAACCAACACCAGCTGACTGATATCTGTCACCTCACTCCAGACATTTCTTATCTTGAAAAGTCCCAATAGCCATGCCAGTGACTTCCTATGCAAATTCCTACAAGTGTGCACTCTGCCCACCTGAATCCATGCCGAATCACTTTTGAGGGAAGCGTTCGGGAAATCCTTTGTTCCAGTACAGTGGACTTGATGAATCTGAAACACATCCGGCTCTGGAAAGTCTAGGACTGGAATCTCGAGCTGGGTATAGTGCTCTACCGGAAGCAATCCCAGTTTGGTGGAGTCCGCATATGGCTGCCTTTGATCCATTACAGTCTGTAGGATATAATGCAGCATGTCCCTCACCATATCAAAATACTGGATTTCAAGGATGGTGCAAAGTTTCACTAGTATGTTTATATCCTTTGAGTGGCCTCTGAGAACCTGCCAAGGTACACTATGGCCTATAGAAGTACACAGCTCCCATGTGACATTCCCTATTCTAACCGCATTATCAGTCTTCAAAAGTGCCTTCAGTGTCTGCAGCCTCATCCACAGGGCAAGCCGGCGGCTATATTGTGACAAGGTCTCTCGGTGTGCAGTTTCACTTTTGTTTGACCACCGGTAGCCTTCTTTACCCTGCACCTGATGTGCCAGCTAGCAAATATCAGTAGAATACATCGAAATAGACACAAAACATTAGACATGGGACTCGTAATAAGTCAGGTAGTGCATCTTGATAAAGTTGAAGTGGTTCTCATATGGCATTAAATCTGCCTACTGATCAATCATTCGGAAACTCTCTTTGGTCACAAGCAAATGCCTTTTAGCAGTGGAGATACTGGGAGCTTTGTGGTCCCGCTGATTTTGTATGTGTTTTCTCACTTTCTGATCCTGATGGTTTGCCCAAGTGTGCGTAGCCTTTGAGGTCCAGAACTCCAGAAATATGTCTCTCGTACAGTAAAATGTCTGAAGATACATTTCCATGTAGGAGAGTGTCTCCCACAGATAACTGCAATACTGGGCCAGCGGATTAAAATCAATCAGTATGCTGACACAGATCAAGGTATGTCTGAATAGGAGTTCCCAAGAACTGTCAGGATTGCATAATGTGGGTGTCAACACTGCTGAAATACATTGGCCGAGGTTTGATATCTCCTTTCCATGCCATTGTGTGACTTCACGAAAGGCTTTTTTCGGTACGCTAAATCCGGGATATAGGGGCATGACTTTCCAGGAATTATCAAATGCCTGCTGCCCCTGGTCCTTTTTCAAGAACCCTTCCACTCATTCCATCATATGTTTAAATAGACCAAGGTAAATGTTCTGTACAAGGTCCAGCTTACGGCAGTCCACAGGGTCTACCCAGTGGAGCCCGGTGAATACATTACGGCCTATTTGTACTCTAATCTGCTGCAAGTATCCTGTAATGCTGGTTCTTCCGATATCCTCCTGCCCTAACACGATTCTCATATACATGGTGTAGCTACAGATTTGATATGTACCCCTTGGATCTCCGCCAAGTTCCTCGCTAGGAACCTCATACTTAGTGTATGACTTGTAACTTAATCCACGCAAGGCCGTATGCTCAGCGTGATCCGTGAGGCAGTCTGATAAAATGGGAAAATAGAGCGACAGTTTGCCATTGGGACTGTCCATTATCGTGCCTTCTTAGATAACCTGTTACAGTGGTACAAATCGGAGATCAAAGATATTTTCAAGAACTGTTAGGCAGATGCCAAACTCGAGTATAATTCTGAGAGATGTAGGCAAAATCTTGGATCAGAGATTCTGTCGAGGAAGGCTAGTCTCGATAAATAGTTAAGGTAAAGATTTAAAGCGTAAAACAACTTTATGTTTATAAGATGTCTTCTCCATTGCTTCATGATGTCTGTTAGGCTCGGGAGGCACTTCGATATTTATATCCTGCGTCTGAGTGTTCGCAGACTACTTATAACTACTATGCTCCCGAACTACCACTCTTGTTTTAATACGCAAATGTCCAGAATCTTATAAGTGCGAGTACCATTGGACCCTGAAACCTATCAGACTATTTCATGGTTACGGAATAGTATTCCTCCATTGAGATGACTGCCCTATTTGTTATAACGAACAGCGGCCTCCAACTTAGTTGTCCGCATAGACTATTATATTCCTTCAGTCTTCTTGACTATCGTTCCTGTAGTCTCTTCAGTCATGAAGTGATCAAGTTCATGCTGGGGAACCTATTGCCAATGGCAAGTCCTAGCCCAACATGTCAACGTCTCAAGTGTCTCCGACTTATCCAAGTCTTCCTTTCTGAGTGTGCTTACCCTTGGTCTCCAGGCCTCAATAGAGGCATCCTATTACTAGTACCAACCAACTTGCAGCTGATCCGAAAAGGGTATGGGTGCATTTGGTACGTCCCTAATAGCTTCTGCTACAGGAACATCCACTTGAAACATTTTGCCAAAATGTCCCCTCAGCTTCGGTCCATAGTTTAGGAAGCCCAGTTTGAAGCCTACTAGCGCAATGCGCTTGCGATGGATATCTTCTGTTCCACTTCCCTGACGTCACCAAAGGTCCCCTCTAGTATAACCTGTGAACAGCATGCGGTTGGACAGACAGTGGCAATGTATATGGTGTTATGTAGTGGCCTTCATTGACGTGACATTTTAGTTATAGGACGCAACTCTCGAAATCTCGTTAATGATGTGTGGGCCTTATAAGGAGGCCGGAGGGGCAGTGTTGGCAGTGTCAAAAATCGAGGGTCTATGTACAGTTACCCTACAGTAAGGTCTGTGCACCTTTTCTCTGATTTCCATATGCGTAACATGAGCTCCCTCCTACCAGGCTTCACCTGGAATGCCTTTATAACATCAAAAAATCTTTTCTAAATACATTTTAAGACTCAGTATGGTGAGGGCAAAAAACCTCCTGTGTTTTCTTGGCCACAGTAGGAATACCTTTTCCTCACTATCTAACTTCAGCCCTTCCTGGCATGTCAGGATTTTCATCTTGAAAATTTTCCAAAACTTCCTCCGTGTTTTCCATACCGGTAGCTGGCTCCCATATGTTCTCATCTTCTGAACACCCTTGCAATTTGACGAAGTATTACAGGTCCCACTTCTCTTGACAACGACCTCGTACCCATTTTCTGTAAGAACAAATCTTGCTTCTCACAACCTTTTCAACCTCCTATTGTAGATCACCAGTGAGGTTCGGTTCTCTAGCAGGCTGCCGGCGATTATTATGAACTGATTCGCGGTAGGGTTCCCACAATACGACATGCAATATGGGGTGAATGTTCCACCCAACCGATATGTTTAGTTTAAATGCTGGTGATCCACACTTCTCCATTATTTGAAAAGGACCGCACAACTTGAGACTTAGCTTCTTTGATTTCTGTTGGGTACGAATATTCTTTGCATTTAACATTACTTTATCCACGATCTTGAAGTCACACTGTTGTCCAGCTTTCCAGTCATAATAGTCTGAAATTCATTCCCGTGCTTTTTCTAGTGACCCTCTTACTTGTTTATGTATCGTATTAATCTAGTTTGCATAAAGTGTTGCCCGCAGATTTTAAGCTTCCAGCTCCTGCATACACGCGGTCTGTGGATGGAATCTGTAGTTTGCATAGAACAGCAACATCGCATGAGCGTTGGTTGCAGAGTTGTTATAGGCATGTTCAGCTAGCGGTAGTAGCTGATACCAGTCATCCTGATCACAGTTAATAAAACTTCGCAGGTTACCCTCCAGCACTTGGTCGGTACCTTTGGTTTATCCGTCACTTTGGAGTGGTATGCTGTTGACATTCTTCGCTTAATTTCCCGCCCTTGGCAGAGCGATTCCCCGAATTCTCCTGTGAACTGTAGGTCTATATCCGAGACCATTTCGCTTGGTAGGCCCTATAGCCCACATACTTCTTTTAGGAAAGCGCATGCAACATCTTTCACAGTAACCAATGTCTGTTGTACAATGAAATATGCCATTTTTGTAAATCAGGCACCTACTACTATTATCTTAGTGCACTCTGGCGACTCTGGTAATTGTCTGATGAAGTCTACTGAGATAGATGTCCATGCTGCACAGGGTATTTGCTGTGGTTGCAATTATCGATACTTAGTGTATCTAGGCGATTTGTTATATTTGCATTCATCGCAGGATCATATGTAGTTGTTAAAGTATGCTACAAGTTCTTTCCCGTAAAAACCGTACATAATAATGTCCAATGTTTTCTCCTGCCCGAAATGTCCAGTAACTTTTGCATCGTGATATACTTCGGCGATCTTGGTGTATAGCCCTCGACTGCCTGGTACAAACACTCTTTACTTATAATATAGTTGATTGCTGATTAAGGTCTAATCCTTGTGAAAATCTTCTCCTTCATCTGGTAGCGTAATGAGTTCTTCACTCTATTGCCTCCAAGCTGCGTTCCTTCCAATAGCTGCCTGTATCTCGCTTGAGACTTCTGGATTAAACTGCTTCATACCCTTTCATAGGATAATGGCGTTTGACATTAGAACCTTTTCTGGTACTACTGAAATATTATACCAATGTTTGTTGCCTTTAGCCGATGCCTGTAGGTAGCTGATGCTAGGTTCCTGTTCCTTCACGATCAGGGATCTTGTCGCTCTATTGCCGCTTCTGAATACTGCGGTTCCTCATTCTGTTTCTCCCAGGTCATCTACTTCCATCATGTCCGAGGTGTAGACTTTTTCTACCACCAACTCAGCTATAGAGTCATCCATTCTTATCTGGCAGTCCACATTCTTCTAGTTGAATAGTACGACCTTGGGCTCTCTGGTGTAATTGGCAGCGCTTACCACTGTACTGCTAGAGATTGCGTTTCGAACCGCGAGTCCACTTCTAGGAACAACTCTTGCTTAGGTTCCTTCGTGTAGCCCCACAGCTATCCCCACCTGTATTAAAGCTTGTCCATATTTCAGGACAATGTCATACTCGATGGCGCACAGATTTTGTCCTGCCGCCATTCTCGAGCCTTTAGTTGGCAAGTAAGCTTTTTTGCTCAATCTCTTGACCTTAATCACGGGTTCCTTTCCCCATCTTCGTGGTTTGAAATCCAAATCCTTATCTCCACTCCAGTCTTCTCCTTCATCGCCTATCCTCGCTACTAATGATACCAAGAAACCTTCCCTCTTTCAAAACTTTCTGTTGGTGATGAGTAGCTCTCTCTGCAGGATGGTACTCCAGCGGTCTGCTTAACGCGTCAGGCTTTCTGCCCTTAGTGCCTAGTCAGTATACAATGCGAAAATTGTATTCCACTAACCTCTGAGCCCATCGAATTTGGCGGCCCCTCCAGACTTTTGAGGAATGGAAGTATTGCTGGTTCTGATAGTTGATAATGACTGTAGTAAGTTTTTCCATTGCGATTAAGTAATGTCTCTATTCCTTAAATGCTTCAAGGATAGCGGGAAGTTCTTTATCATGAATCTCGCAATTGCACTTTGCCGAGTTTAGCTTTCTAGAATGGAACGCTACTGGATGTAACATTTTCTCAAAGCATTGGAAAAGAATGTAACCGAATACGAAATTGCTAGCGTCGATTTCTACTCCTGATTCTCTTCCTGGAAAGAAATGGAGGAGTATGGGAGCTGTAGTGAATCGGTGTTTTAATTCTTCTGACGCCATATCCTGCGCAACTCTGCATTTGAAATTCGGAGAATTTCCTAGTAAGGTCTTTGTTATGGATTTGCAAATAGCCGAGAAGTTTTTAATCAATTGTTGGTAGAAGTTAGTGAATCCAATAAAGACTTGCACTTCTCTAACCGACCTAGGTGCTTTCCACACCATTATCGATTCCACCTGGCTGGTGCTCGTTGAAACCCCATCAACTGCGATCATATAGCCATCGAATTCTACCTCTGTGGCACGGAAAGTTTATTTCTTTAGCGATACTGCTAATTGCAAGTCTGATAGACTTTGTAAAACATTTTTGACAGCTTCGATATGTCACTTTTCGTCTTTAGAATACAGGAGAATATCGTCAATATAACACCCGAATCTAATGTTCAAGTATTCTTTAATTACTGGGTTCATGATATCTTGTAAAGTTGCTGGACCATTGACCAATCCAAACAGCACAACTTTATATTCGTAGTGCCCTTATCTTGTCAGGAAAGCTGTTTTCCATTCATCTCCTTTCATTATCCTAATCAAGTAGTAACCGTCCTCAAGGTCTAACTTAGTGAGGATTTTTGCGCCCGTTACTTGGTCTCAGAGGTCGCACATTGGTGGAAGGGGAGGTTTGTTGAGGATAGTAATCATCTTTAGATTTCCGTAATATACGACTACTCGTAGCCTTCTATTGGGTTTCAGTACAAATAGTATAGGTGCTCTTGCCGGAGATTGACTTCGCGTAATCTTTCCCTACTTTATCATTCCTTCCTAGTATTCTCTTAATCCCTGCGCCTGCTTTTGGGATATTGGATATATCGGCACCCGGCAAGGAGTTGATCCTGGAATCAACTTGATCTCATGATCGAATGTTCGTCTTCACGCTAATCTTTCTGCCATTTGTGCTTCACACAAAAGTTCGCAATTCCTATATTCCTTTGGTAGCGATTTGAGTACGAGCATGTTTTCGATGGGTCCAATTCATCCGATGCGACATGCACTACAGCTCCGCGCAACTGATTGGCCATATTCGAACATATCACCTATTCCTTCATTTTCTTCAACCAAGATTTCGCAACTTTTTACGGAGAAGGTACAATTTTCTGCATCTTCTATGTATAACACGAGGTGTTTACAGTGCCACCAACCAAATAGAATTATCATTCCACAATGACCTGCTTTAGCTACTTCTTACGCGACTTCAAAGATGTGTGGGTTTTTTCCAATTTCCAATTTTATAGGTAGGGTATAACACTTCCCTCCTGAAGCGGCTGACCATGCAATGAATCCTAAGATATCAACTGCATTGTTGTATTTAATAATTAGAATGTGAAGGTCTTCAACTAGGTGCTTATTGATAAGGAACATGTTAGATCTTGAGTCTAACGAGACTTTGACTTTGTATCGCTTATCGTGAACAGGAAGGTAAGCGATCTCCTCTGGACAGTTGTATCGTTTTGGTTTTGGAGCATCTAACTTCACACACTTAGCGCAGATAAGTTGTTCTTAGTTCTTTCATTTAGGCATCGTCGATATTGGATGTGGTTAACATGATGTTTCTTACTACCCCTGCGTTGTTTCCACCACTGAGGTCTCATCAGACAAACAAGGAACTCTTTTAGCTCCAACAATTGGGGTCTACATAATAAGGGGCATTTCACTGATACGTAATTGTGCACCACCAGTTTTCAAGCTGGAAACCTTCTCTCGACACGGCAAATCAAGGCTCATAGAAGATATTTGGTCAGTTATCAGCCATTTTACACCCCTGGTCTAGGGTTTCCGCTTTCACTGATCCTTTGTCTCAGGTTTTCGGTTATCCATCCCACTTCCGCGATGGGGCCTTGCGCACGAAAGTGCTACATCCCCGCTCCACACTCTGGCCAGAGGGCAAGCTAGCGCATATGTATAATACGACTCAGATACGTCTGGTAGGTGGAATGGCCAGCGTCAGTTGTCCTCCTGTCGTGTATTGTTAGCAAATAGATCTTGCCTTGCCATTTCCCAACTTATTCGGTACAGTTACTTGCTTGCACACTGGTAGCTGGTGGACACTAGGTGACGTGTGGAATCTCATACTGTAGGCTCTTGCCCCATGTGTGCATGTTGACTATTCTCTCTTTTGATCAGGACTCTCCATATCTTGATTCTTGTGTTCGAGCTCCCTAGTCCTTCATTGGATCCATTCACTTGGAGCCTACTTGCATTGATCTTGAAAAGAGAGACTTGCTTTGCGCTGCTTTGATCATTGCGAGTTTCGGCTCTCAAAGTTGCACAGGGAATACCTGATCCCTATCGTGGTTGGTACCCAATACACCCCCGCCAATGGTGGTTCTCATTTCGATTCCAACTCCACCTGGACACTGAATACCCAAAGGCTATTGCCATTAGCACCTACGAACTGACCTTGGTCAGTTCCTCATTGTCTGCCGGTTCCCAGATGTCACTAACTAGTGCTAGGTGCTGGACGGTTGCGACTTTGGATGCTAATTTTGGCTTTACAGTAGCCGATCTTGCGCATAGAATTACAATTTTTATCAGTCTTGAGCTGACCGTTACCGCCAATATATGGGCATCTCCCCAACACATCTGGTAGATGTGGTTTTTCTTTCCACAATATGTACAATCACTGTTTTGCCTGCAAGTGTCTATCACACTCTGCGGGATACTGGCATTAGCTTGGTCAAGGTTTTAGTGGGTAGTCTTCGTTACATCTCCCAACTTCTTCCTAGGCTTCTCCAGCTCATATTCTCCTTTCCACTTTCATGGTGTGGCTCCTCCTGCCTTGACAGAAGGTTTTGTACCTCTTTGTCGCTTTGGCTTAGAGTCCCGTCAGTTTTCTCTTTGGACCTCTGCGACTATTTTAGGCTTGGACAGTTCGTTTCTTGCAAGCTTTTCTCTCGCGAGAAGTGCTTCTTCTGATCGACTACATAGCCTGTATTCCTCTTCCAATTCTTGATCCGTTACCTATTGTAGGGCCAACAACATGCGGACACTTTATTATAGAAGTTTATTTTCGCCATCCTCCCTCTAGGATTCCGTGGTCATGCATGCCCTGATGTTATAGTTATCCATGACTGTGAGGTAACGTTCAATACTGCCTTGTACTTGACTAGCTTCATAGCTCGAAGAGCTAGTCTTTCAGCTTCCATTGTGGCAAATTGTTTGATCATATTGTGTTCAAACCGAGTCCACGTAGCTTGTTCTGGTTGCTGGATTTCGCCTTGAAGTCCATCCATAGCCTTCCGATACCAGATGGTGTAATGAAGGACTATGCCTCCCTTAGGATGATTGAGCACGTATACAACTCGTTCCCAGGTATTGTCCCCGACCTGCCAGTTTTCTTCCAAATAGTCCACGCGTTTTATAATTAACACGTATATATCTTGCTCGGGTTTATCCTCTAAGATTGTGGGTGGTTCCGATGGTTACTTAATGTTTAGTGCCATCGTGTTGGCAAGTGTTTCTGCCATACAACAATGATCTGGTGTTTGTCCTCGCCTGTCACGGCTAGGACTTCTGCTTCTTCTTCTCCTCTCATCATCATCATCATCATCGTTACTAGGATCTCCAGGGTTACCTCTCTGCGCACCTGTGAGGGATGCATCAGTGGCCTCTTTGCCTTTCCCCTACTCCCTATGCATAGGCGGGAAGTAGTTAGTAGTCCTCGTCATTTCCCTCTTCTGGGACTCAATGTAGCGGCACCAGGTCTGGTCTTCTTGGTTCCTTTGTTTTCTCTGCTAAATCATTTATGGCTGTTATCAAAGACTTGACCACTTCTGCGGTGTCTTCAGCCATATTCCTTTGCTCTCTTTACAATGTACGTAAGCTCGTACATTGTTCTCTGCGGCCATCATGTATGTTTACCAGTGATGCTGTGAAGTCTTTATCCCTGGTCACTGGCAGTTTGCGGAAGAGGTTAAACTCACTGCAAAGCTCGGACACTAATTTTCCCAGAGTTTCATCTCATGCAAGGGCCTATTGTTTCTGATGACTAAGATTTCCATATAACTGCATAGTTCCATTTTCATACGCCTGCTGCCGCTAATCGTGTTCTGCTATCTTCTGGGCCACTTCCCGTAGCATTTCCTCTTGGATACCGAAGACCTCTTGTTCTACGCCTGCCAGCTACATCATCATGATTGCAATAATATTGTCGCGGACAGCCTGTCCATCGGCAAGTTCCTCCTGAACTACCATGAATTTTGAAGTATTGTCAGGAGTAACTCCGTGCAAATATTTGAAAGCAATATTGTCTTAGTTGAGCAAGGTGTCTATATCGTGCCTTATTCGCTCCAAGGTTATTCCTAAATACATAGCCAGCCTCCCTAGGCTTGCAGCATGGTCTCCTTGCGGCTTTGGCGTAGAGAATCGGGAAATCCAATGTGTACTTGCGACACCAGAAGATCAGTGAAAGGGGTTGGGTATCATTCCTCTCCGGAATGTTAGTTCTTGGAGTGTCACCAGGAAGGGACTATGTATACCCTAATCAGCGGTTCCAGTTGTATTTAGACGTGAGTCCCTAGGCTCTCCCGCCATTATTCTCTTTGTTGGGTCTCGCGGGATCTCAGCCAATTTGATATTTTCCAGATAGGCTAATTGCTCTAATAGACCTAGATGGATGATTTCTGGTACTTCATACTAGAGTTCTGGATATCCTTTAACGGGTTTAAGACATCTTATATGAGGTATTCAAGGTCTCAGGTACTCTATAGGTGTAGGTAAAAAAAAGTTCGTGCAATCTGATTGTGGACTCAGGATGTGAATTTCCCTTTTCTAGGGTTCAAAATATAGTTGTAGTACATGTATAGGTTTTAGGCCTGAGTGGAGGGAATGTCACGCCTGCGGATAGCTGTGCCTGATTTTTTGTTCTTGGAGTACTGGGTTCTTCACTACACAAAGTCTTCTGACTTGGTAGAACTCCACTCAAAGTTCGAACCATGCCAGGTGCGATATATACAATTGAATTGATCCCTTATGGGATCCCGTGAGGTATTGTGAACCACAAGGGTTGTTGAGTAAACTCTTCTTCGATTTTGAAAAGCTTAGTGGCGAAGATTTTTTCGAGTGTGTGAAAGTAAACAGGACAGTGAGGTTCTATGAAAATAAAATCGAAGTGTGAGCAGAGGGTGGAGTTTGAGGTAAACCCGGAGTTCATATAGTGCGCCTTAGTAACAGGAGAACTATTAATATAGTGTTAGGCTGACACCAAACTCTAGAATAATTCTGCGCAATATAGGCCAAATCTTTGATCTGAGAACCTATCGTGAAAGGCGCGTCTGGATAAATAGATAAGGTAAAGATTTAAAGCGTGAAATAATTTTATATTTATAAGATCTCTACTCCATTGCATTTTGATTTCTGTAAAGCTCATGAGATACTACGATATTTATATCCCACATCTGAGTGTTCGTGGACTACTGCGACCTACTATCCCTTCGAAGTACCACTCTGGTTTTAATATTCAAATGTCCGCATTCTTCTGAGTGCGAGCACTGTTTTACACTAAAACTGATCACACCCTGTCACGGTTATGGAATAGTATTCTTCCATTGTGATGACTGCGCTATTTGTTATACCAAACAGCCACCTCCAACTTTGTTGTCTTCAAAGACTATTATATTTCTCCAGTCTTGTTGACTATCGTTGTAGTAGTCTCTTTGGTCAGAAAGTGAGCAAGTTCATAGTGGGCCACCTAGTGCCAATCCCAAGTCCACGCCCAATGTGATAATGTCTCAAGGGTCTCCGACTTATCTACGTTTTCTTTTCTGAGCGTGCTTCCCCTTAGTCCGCTGGCCTCCATAAAGAGATCCTATTACTAAAACCAACCAACCTACAGCTGATCTCAGAAGGGTATGGGTGGATTCAGTACCTCCCTAATAGCTTCTGGTACAGGGCCATTCACTTGGAGCATTGCACCAAAAACATCCCATCACTTTCTGCCCATAGTTCAGAAAGCCCAATTTGAAGCCTACTAGCTCAATCTCCCTACCCTGGAAATCTTCCTTTCTACTGCCCAGATGTCGCCAACGGTCCTCCTCCATATATCCTTTGAACAGCATGCGGTCAGATGGACGGTGGTGACATACATTGTGTCATGAAGTGGGCTTCATTGATGTGACATTTTACTTATAGGACACAACTCTCGAAATCTCGCTAATGACATGTGGGCCCCAAAAGACGGCCCGAGGGCGGTGTTGGTACTCTGGAAAATATAGGGTCTTTGCGCAGGTACCCTACTGTGAGGTCGGTACACATTGTCTCAGATTTCCATATGCCTAACAAGAACACCCACATTTGTCTGTTACTGCACTTCCTTAGTGTAGGCAGATTCTCTCCTAAACTTTGGTTGCACTAGTTGCAGTACCAGAAGTAGGATCAGCATCTCAGTTGGACTGTTTCTAGTCTGCACATGAATATTGCTGATCATGAGATATACAGGTCATGCTTTTTTATCACCTGAGAAATTGATAAGTTGAGTCTGGTCTGAAAATCTGATAATCGATTCTAGTGTCGATTCAGCTGACAATGTTTCCTGTGAGTTAATGGGATAAACTGTTAGCTCGAGATACTAACAACTTGCACCTTTACTGAGTGAGTAATATCTTACCTAAGCTTTCCACTACTAGTCCACTTTATGTATCTCACAATACAATTCATCTCTACATGAATCGTATTTCCAAATCAGTGTGTACATTAGATCGGATCCCCACACCACCTGACGGATTAGATAGTGGACGCAGGTAGTGGCATGTGTGGGCGAAAAGGTTATTTCACCCCTGTCATCTTTCAAGGTTGCCTCTGTCCAAGCGCGATAATCACCCAATAGGTCCAGTACTTCGCGACGTTTTTGTGTGGAAAATATGGATTAAAATGATCCAGCATCCTTCCCTTGCAAGTTGTTTGTAAACTAATAATTTATCCGTGACTTAGCCACCTGTTAGGCGGATGCTGAACTCTAGTATAATTCGGAAAAACATAGGCCGAATCTTTGATCGGAGAATCTGTTAAGGAAGGCTTGTCGCGATAAATAGGCAAGGTAATAACTTAAAGCATGAAACAAGGTTATATTGAAAAGATCTGTTCTCCTTTGATTGATTATATCTGTAAAGCTCAGGAGGCACCTGTCGCGGTTGCGTGGTAGATAGTGGAAGGAGATGTTTGTGCAAGGAGAGGTTTCACCATGACGAAAATATTTGTCATGAGGTTTGATTTGATTTACTTGCATGCACATGACCTATCAAGAGGTCATGGGAGCCGGGCACGAGGCCAAGGGGGCTGCACAGTTTGATTTACTTTCACGCACATGACCTATTAAGAGGTCAAGTGGTTTACGCACATGACCAATAATGCGGTCATATGATGCTTTTGATGAGTCACGATTATGACTCCTAGTGGTTTTGATTTATAAGCGGGTTGAGTGAAGGACTATTAAAGGAGGCCGGTAGAGCCTGGTAGTTAGTTCTTCACGCAACCACCTATTATACTTTCTTACCTATATAATCAAGAATAGAATCTATTCGACTACTTCGAGAATTCTACCATGATGCGACTTGATTATTAGCATTCAAGAAGAGCAACATAGGCAATGGTTTAAGAATAATAATCAGGGTCTGGGTAGAAAGAAGGAACGAAGTAACGGCACACTAAGGAAGAGAAGTATTGCACTATTACAAAGAGTCTAACAGAGAGCTGTCGCCTGTCGCAGGATACATATTGACAGAGGAGGATAGGTAGGATACCTAACATTTTGTTGCATCTCAAAAGCGACACCCAATAGCAATATGGAGGCAGAACAGGCAGCAGAAGTGACGGGGACGGCCCCGGCCCCACCAGATCCATTGAATGTGCTGAGCATGACAGGAGAACAATTGGAATACATGGTAGCAGGACTCAGACCTGCATGGACGTCGGAAGGACTGTTAGGCGGACGCCAAACTCTAGTATATAACTGAGGGACGTAGGCCCGAAATCTTTGGTTGGAGAATCTGTCGAGGAAGGCTCGTCTCGATAAAATAAGTAAGGTAAAGATTTAAAGCGTAGAACAATATTATATTGATAAGATCTCTTCTCCGTTGCTTGATGATCTCTCACCAACTCGGACTGAGTCGATCTTACTTATAGTAGCTAGTCGGTACTTCTAATCCTCCTACTAACTATGTACCACTCGTTTTCTCTACGAGTTCAACTTAAGTGCGAACACTGTTTG